>JAVLVB010000566.1:247779-260538 GCA_032876305.1 Orestias chungarensis | reverse complement strand
TATATATATATATATATATATATATATATATATATATATATATATATATATATATATATATATATATATATATATTTAAATAGTTACAGTATACAAATAGTTAAGTAGTTGTAGTAAAATGAACACAAAGGTTTCGCCCCGACTTAAGGTTTAAAGTGCAAATAATAAAACAAACAAATGTTGATAACAAGTGAAAAATATATAAGTGTTTAACCTAACACCTCAATGTGGTAATCCCTACTTAGCGGTGCCTCCTCAGTTTCTTAATTGTTCACGGGTGCTGAGGTACCAGTGGCGCTAGAATCGCCACTGGATGTGGATAAACAGTGTATGTTGCCATGGGAATGACTGACTGCTTATGGACCTGTTTTTTTGGATTCTAGCGTCAACACTCAAAATCTGGTGTATTTATCGACATAAAGAGGATTGTTGTTTTCTTTGTGTTACAGTTGTTTTGCTCGTAAAACATGGAGATCAGGGCATTTCAGTAAACCGAATAAATGCCCCATAACCTCTTCATTGTAGTTTGATAAACTAGAGGCCCGAAAACAGCGACTCGCAGAGGGTCGCCACAATGGTAGGACCGGCCCTGGGTTAGTGTGGCGTAAATGTAAAACCTATGTCAGGCAATCAGAACCCTGACTTCCTGTTAGCAGCAAAACATGGCGTCTGTGTAAATCAACATCCGCAATTATTATAATGATCCGATAAATCCTGGTGGACATGCAGCCGCTTCTTTGTCTCCTATAGAATTAATTCTATCCAAGAGAATCCAACAAACCAACAAAACAGTCTAAATAACATACAGAGCACAGCTGGTATTCAGAAGGGCTGGTTTTCCCTTATAAATACGCTTATAACTGCAAATACTTTGATAGTTCAAACACCAAATATAACTTAATATTCCTAAATAACAATTGTGGAAATCTTTACTGCACAAGCCAACACGTCTTTCTTATCTTCTCTCTTATAAATACAGCCAATCCCTGCCAAGGCAAAAAATGATGAAGTAGCGTTGTCTGACGGTATTTCAGCTGCCCACCTGCGTTTTCTCTTAAATGTTTCAGTCAGTCTTGGTTTTTGTGTGTGTAGGTGATATCTTTGAGGTCTTATGACAACATGGTGGCCACAGCAAGACGACAGCCTGAAGGATCTCTTGTGTACGTCATCGAACAAACAGAACTCTACGTACGAGTCCGAGATGGCGTTAGACAAGTCCAGGTGAAACGACTTTCTCTGTAATGATCCAAAATGCCTATGAATTAAAAAAACAACTAATGTTTTTCTCTTGTTTTTAGCTTGGGAACTACATTCCTTTATCAAGTGAAGCTGTGAGTCTACTTTTATTTTACTTTTATAGTTTTCATGCTACTCATCTACATAACTCTTCGTGTTCTGACCTATGAAACAAATGTTATGTCCAGGCTGTTGCGGCTGAATCGTCACCCGACGTCTTCCAGTCCCCATCACAGCCCAAACCAAATTCTGATCCCAGATACCGGCCGGACACACGACACCAGACAGATCTGCTTTACCCTCAGCCATCCAATCCCCGATATCCCAGCTTCACGGACCGCTTCAACCAGCCAGACGGGCGCTATTTAGACCCCCGCTACCCGGACACCCGTCCTCAGAGACCGGCGCCGTCCGTCCCACAGCCTCCCATCCACAGACACGCCTCAGGACCGGCGGTAAGACAAGACGCCCTCAATCATGTGGCAGATTGTAGTTTTCTGAGAATCACCAGAAATTGTCTCAAAACCGACACAACCAATGTGAGTGTTTACAGGGTATTCTGTAACTTCTTTCCACAGCTCCACCTCATTGCCCTGAACAGCCCTCAAACCGGCGGCATGCGAGGCATCTCTGGCGCAGATTTCCTTTGCTTCAGCCAGGCCCAGGCCATCGGGATGAAGGGAACTTTCCGAGCCTTCCTGTCCTCCAAACTGGAAGACGTCAACAGCATCGTTTACAGCTTCAACAGGGAGAACGTTCCGATTGTCAACCTCAAGGTGCTGAAACTAATCAGCTTAATAAACAACTGATGTTAATGTTTTCAAAAAGCTAATTAGGTCTGTTTGCAGGATGAGGTTCTGTTTGACAACTGGAACAACATATTTGGCGATGGCAGGATGAGGGACAACGTTTCGATCTACTCCTTCGACGGCAAAGATGTCCTCCAAGACGACACATGGTGAGGCAACAGTCGACTCTAAAAGACCAAATCTGAAGGCAAAGCCTTATTATAGCAACTGTGTTTCCTGCTCCCAGGCCAGAAAAGACGATGTGGCATGGGTCGACCAGCCGGGGTCAGCGGGACGTCGACAGCTACTGCGAGGCGTGGCGTGTCGGCGAACGGGCGCTGACGGGCATGGCGTCGCCGCTGCAGAGCCGCCGCCTGTTGCAGCAGACGTCCAGCAGCTGCTCCAACGCCTACATCGTGCTGTGTGTGGAGAACAGCTACATCCGCGACAGCAGGCGCAGATAAAAGCACATAGAGAGAGTGTTCGGTCCAAACACCGTTTATATTTGTCTTTTTCACAGTTTGTGTTCCTTTGTACATATGTTTTTATCCTGGATTATCACTTTGTGTTTGTTTAGCCTGAATTTATGGTGCTATTGACAATCATCCCACTCAGGTGACATACTAATCTAATTAATGATCGTCTCTAGGTTTCTAACTGCTTCCCTACTCTAAGATTAAGGAAGACGGGCTAATAATGTGCCTTTATTGTGGTTAATTCATCCACCCAGATCCATCCACTGTTCTCCATCTTTAGTAAGGTTAAGAGGTCAAGGAAGGGGAACCCTGGAGGATTCAAACGTGTTCCCATGGTAAAAGGAATCACTGTTCCCCAAGTGGCTTCCATCTTAAAGCATTTTTCTCAAGGTAGATTTCCTGTAGAAACCTCCACATTAAGCATCCCAAGCACCTCGGCAGATTTCTTTCAATGTATGTCTACGAATAGCATGGATGCGTGGATGTCTCAACCCATCTCTGACAATAAACTCAGCCGTCCTCAGAGCTTTTCCACTAAAAGAACCTTCGTTCTTGAACTGGGTTGTTTCGGGACCCTTCAAGCTTTGGCGCTTTGTTGAGAGCCGTCGCCCGTTTTCACCAGTTTTGGGAGCCGAGATTGCGTCATTGGTTGACGTTACACGACACAGTAGGGGAGCGTAGCAGCAAGACGAATACATTTCAGTATGCAACACTTGAATAAAATTGAAAGAAGCCTTTCGCATTGTTATGTAATCATTGTTTGAACAGATTTTAAGCTAGAGCAGTTTATAGATGCTTAGTTTATGAGACATTAGGTGGAGCTGGGTTTACCAATCAGATCACCGCACATTCTTTGCTCTTTGGTTAAAATTACGGTTTGTAAGAAAACTGTGACTCAAGAGTGGAAACTCTTTTTCTGTGGAACCACCAAGCACCGGTTTTAGGAAGAGAGCCACCAGAGGATGCAAGAAGGAGAATTAAACGTATTTCCATGTTCAGAACCACGGTCTCACACTTAATGGAGGTTATTTCATTACATTCCACTTCGGGTTGTAAAGTCAATCCTTATTTTGAAAAACCGCGAGCCAAAAATGTGTTGCCTTGCATTGCGTTTAAGTATTCCAGCTTCCCAAGCTGCATGTTTGTTTAAATAATTCACATACGGGGTACAAAATAAAACAAAAACTTAAAATGTAACATCTGGAGTCCAGATGAAGGTCTACTGTATTTCAATGATATGTTTAACTTCTTTACACTGACTGCAGCCTGCGGCACATGACCATTATCCGTTTATCACTTTTTTACCATTTTAAACTGTATTTTTATACAATAAATATGAAATATTTATAAGGGTTTTTCAAAAAAGCTACTTTTTTAATACAACCGTAACATTTGATGTGATTTGCTTTCAAAGTCTGAGAGATCTCTGAAAGTAAAACATGTGAACAAGGATTCAGCCGTTAACCTGCTGTGCACTGTTGTTTTTTTTTATCATAACTTCTGCTCGAGACATCGGATGAAATAAAACTTGTGTGGTAAAACATGATGGTGCGTGTCTCGATTTACTTTACAAATGTCGCCTCTTCCTAAAGATAAACTCTGGAGTTTCCATCAAGTTGCCATCTTACTCATTTGTTCGCCTATGAGAATATTTTCAGTCATGCAGATAGAAAACGTAAGGAAATCCATGAAATACTTCAAAAATATCAAATGATACAAATATTTTATATTTGGAACCTAGATTTCTTTAAAATCTAAACAATTTTATTGAGGAAAAAACAAGATTTATTCTTTAATCTTCAAGTATTTGTCTAAAATCATTTGATTTAACAGTATAAAACTGATTTACACATATTTACAGATGATTATTTAAAAAACTAGAAGATTAGAAATGCATCAGTTTGGGTTTTATTAATAGAAGTTAATCAACTATACATTTTGTAACATAGGAAAACATTATAAATTAAAATATTGTTTAATAAACATGAGTAATGTAATGTATGTAGAATGAAGTATTGGAATGTTTGGTAGTGTCGCTTTAAAAGACAAATGCAGGGGTAACTGTGATTGTATTTAAACAGTGCAGATATTAAAGTAACAGGTTTTTTTCTCAACAATGAAATGTTCCAAACTAACCCAGCAGAACCAGCTCCAGTGGCTCAAACTGGTGCCTACTGGGTACCAGCGGAGGCGTCGACCGCAGCGTTCTGCAGTTTGAGGTTCAGGCTGATCACGATGGAACAGAACCGGCTGACGCCAACGAAGTCGCAGCACACGATGTTGACAGCGTCCCCTTCCGGGCCCGGGTGCTGCGCCGCGGTCCAGCCGAGCAGCGGCGACAGCGCCTTTGTCGTCATCTTCCTCAGGCTCTGCAGGGGATGGAGGAGGATGTAGAGGGCGTCTTCAGTCAGGTTCAGACCGCTGACGTAAAAACCAGCTGGAAAAACGAAAAGGAAATGAAATGTTGTTGGAGTATCTCATTTAACTGAGGAGTTGTTGTAGATGCTGATGGCTGTGGGCAGGAAAGATCTTATGTAGCGGTCTGTTTTACAGCTGAAGAAGCTTCTGACTGAAGAGACTCTGTTTTCCAGTAACAGTCTCATTAAGAGGATGTTCAGGGTTGTCTATGATTTTATGTAAAATCCTTCTTTCCATCATCAACCCCAGAGATTCCACATTTGTCCCCAGAGCAGAACCAGCCTTCTTTATCAGGTTGTTAAGCCTTTGTAGGTCCCTTGCTCTGAAGCTGCTGCCCCAACAGATGATGGCAGAGGAGACGACACTCTCAAAAACAGACTTAAAACAGACTGGAGCTCTTCCTGCAAACCTTAAAGGATTTTAGCTTCCTCAACAAGTAAAGTCGTCTCTGTTCCTTCTTGTAGACCCTTCAGGAGTCTGACTTGTACTGGAAGTCTGAAGTGTACCCAGTGAAAAGGAATGGTGAGAGTACCGTCCCCTGTGGTGCTTCTGTGCTGCTTATCACCTGGTTAGACACAGTCCTTCAGTCTGTGGTCTGTTGGCCAGGTAGTCATGGATGCAGGTGAATCCTGAGGCCTCCTACTGATATGCAGCTGATATTCCCCCACACGCAGTAAAACTAGCTAAAAACATTTATGTACGTTGCAAATGTAACCACGTCTGTTTCCCATGTTTGTGACTGAACTACCTGGTCGTCCGTGGCGTTTATGTTGCTCCAGATAAGCAATCACTTTCATCGGGTCAGGGCTGTCAGCGTACCTGCAAACAGAGCGCCCCCATGAGGCCAGGGTCAGTTTTCAAACAATGCAATGCAAACTCGTCAGACTTAAGGCGATCCGAAGGATATGCAGACCAACATGTTGGTGCTTTTTTTGTTTTCTAAATTGAACATACAATTGATGTAAGGAAGTAGAGGCTTCAAGTTTTTGCAACAATTTAACGTATTAGAACATTAAAATGTATAATTTTTTCGCCGAGGTGATTAAATAACCAAAGTTCAACCTAAAGTGTTCATGATACACCTCACATTTCAACCATCACGGATGAAAACCAGGGAGGCTGTCAGAACTGTACAGAGACACAACGCTGTCCCTTTAAGAGGGAGCAGCGAGTTACCACCATGTTCAGCTGTTCCCTTGTTGTGTAAATGATTGACCAATGAAATATGGAAGGAGGGTGAGAGAGATGCACGAAGAGGAAGCTTTACTAAACCTCGGCAGGTTAAGAGAAAAACAAGCAGGTATCAGTCTGATAAGTAAAGCGTTGCCAGTCGTATTTATTTCCTTTTTGTTGCTGTAAGGGGAAGTATTTGCTTCCATTATTTAAAGGTTATGTGACGGCGATCGTTACGCTTTGAACACAATGACTGTAGGATGTTTAACTGAAGTTGTTTTTGTTCCAGGATAGGGGATAACGGCCACAACAGGAATATTAACATCGGGTGTCGCAGTTCCCTAATTTCATATCGACGTATCGATACATTTAAACAATACAACATGAAACACAACTATCAGCCTTTCTGCTCACAATTTATACTTAATAAATGATTTAAAATCCTTCATACATATAATTTTAGACATTTTTTATTTATTTTTATTGGCCTAAAACTGACCCTAACTCAGTTCACATCATAGTCATAAACCTAATCTCTAAAAACAGGTCTGCTCATCATGAGGAGCAGGATTTTATCTCCAGGGTGAAAGTATTTGTAGGATAATGGTGCCCTCAATGTAGCAGATACTCACCCACACACACATATTAGGTTACTTTTGACAGCATTCGGTTCAATTATCAATGTAGGGTAGAAACAGTTTCCATACTGACCATTCACAGAGTTCTGGGGTTCAAGAAGCTGTTTTTCTCACAGTTATCCTATTTTAGCTTTGAGTTTGTTTAATAAATGGTGTGTAATGGATGCTTTTGAGTTTAGGTCAGTTCTAAGTAAAAAAGCTACCAAGAGAATGTTTGCTGTGAATTTACCAGTAAGGTATGTTTGGCCACAGCTCGGGATGCTGCTGCCTCATCTGCGGGTGGTCATAGGAGACGATCACCTGCTGACCTCCAGACCAACAAGAACGCAACGTGGGAACGTCCTGCAGACAGGGAAACGCTCACTCAACTACAAACCAAGCTGGCCACTGATCAGTGAGTGTCTCCAGGAGGTGCTCTGATTTCTAACCTGCGAGAAACACAGCTTCCTGCCAAAGAGAGAGTTGATGAAGTCCACGAGCCGGATGTGATCATCATCGGTCAGGGAATCGAACTGTGAGCAGGAGATGATGACGATCTCTTTAGGATGAGCATTCAGCCACGAGGCCAGTTCCTCCAGAGCCTCCTGGACACACAGGGAGACAGAACCAGAATTAAAAACCAGCAAGGGGATACAGGGTCATTAGGGAAAGGAGAGGATAAATCAATAACCAATAATATGGAAAATGTAGGAAAATTGTAATGAAAGTATAGAGAGAAAGCCAAATCTACTTAAATAAACGTTTATGATGAGGAAATGGAACAATAACAAATTTGAAGAAAAAAAAGTGGTGATCATGTTTTGATGAACTTTAATAAATATGCAACTGAAAGAAAGTCGATGCAGGAAAAGGTGGAGGAAATTGAAACAGGGGGAAAAATCAGGAATATAAATAACACATGAGTCTTATTAGACAGTACATAGAATACAGTGACCGCCAATTAAAAGAAAAACCTGCTGCAGTTTGTTTTAAAAAAATATATTTTTTTAATAATGTTTTTATTTTTTTTATACAAAGTGTAAAACCAAAACAAAGTAATATACTGGAGATGAGGCACGGGGACAAAATAAAGTGCTACATTAAACTGACTTTTATATGAAAAACAACAAAGTCCCTTGAAAACTGTGAAGTACGGCTTGAGTTTTGCAAACATGCAATAAATCTCAAACGAAGACAACATAAGGCCTCTATTTTTTATTTACTTTGCTAGATAAGATATTAAATGTGCACTGAACATTTTACTAATGGAATAATTCCAAATAAAGGTGGATTTAGATTTTATTTTAAAAATGATAACAGAGGATCAACATTTAACTCTAACCAGTCATTTCTGTTTCCAGGCTATATGGGAGTGCAGGCAGCTCCACAGCCACCAGGGGGCGCTGAGGCTGGTTTTCCCACCTGGACGCCCAGCAGCGTGTAGATCCCGTGGGCAAAGAACAGTCTGCTGCCCCCTGCTGGCTTCCTGGCGATCCGCAGGTCCAGGTAGCGGATCCCGAGCTCGCACTGTCGCCGCAGGACGAACGTCTGCAACAGCACGAATCAGAGTCAGACGGAGGCAGCGGAACGGAGCTGGAGGCGGAGAGGCGGCGAGCGACCCGATGCCTGAGTGGTGGACCAGCGGGAGATGCAGGGCCGCGTCCAGCGGGGGAAGAGTCGGTCGGCCAGTCGGAGCAGCCAGGGCTCCGAGCGGAGCACCGGGGAGGAGAGGTCCAAGCAGAAGGACATGCTGTCATGGCTCCCTGAACACACCAGAGGTTAGTGTGGGCCTTAAGGCCCTTCCTGAGCGGATGTTTGTGGTTCTGTGGTACCGGGGATGGCGAGGTTCCACAGGGGGACGTCGTGGAGCTCTTTCGGGAGAAAGGACATCCAGTTCGGGTTCCCTGCTCCGGCCTCCTCCCGCTGCCGGTCTCCCATCTTCATCAAAGAAAACAAGGAAGAGCCTGTCTGAACGCTTCCGCTTGTAGGTGTAGTTTGTTTACAAACACTTCCTGGTTTCTTCTTCGCTGAAACCGACGCCGCGCTCTAGCGCCACCGCGCTCTAGCGCCACCGTTTGACAAGAAACGACATTGCACCAAAACATAAATAAACTGTGTAGCCAAGTTTAATTAATAATAAATTAGACACATGACTATTTATAACATTTCTTTTTAAACCGATACAGTTTTTTCTTTTATGTTTTGTCTTTCCAACTAAATAATTTTAGTTTCACCATTTAAGCTCCACTCAACTGTCCGGTTAATAAAGTATTCAGATAAAAACGGTGATTTGGTACCAAGCCTTTTTTTTTTAGAACATACTTCGCTGAGGTTAAAGGTCGAGCAGGATTGACGTCAGTAGACGTAAGGTTGCTGATTTGGCTCATGGGCAGAGTCACAGGTAAGGAGCAAATTTCTTACAACATGTAGCCGTTACCGGCAGCCGGTTGATTTACTGGTTTGTCTTCGTTCTGAGCCTCATCTATGGCCATTCATAGAAGCTTGAAGAAAAGCTGCTGCTTCTAGACATCGAAATGAGTTTCTCTCCCTTCTGAGATCTACCAGACAATTCCCACTGTAAAGAGACCTTGGGGAAGACCCAGAACTCCATCGAAGGACTATTTATCCCGTCTGGCCCGGGAACTCTTTGGGATCCTCCTGAATGAGCTGAGGGATGATGGATGCTTGTTGAAATTATACATGATATTCAGGGAACGGGTCTGAAGCCTAAAGCTTCCCTTACTTCACATTGTGAAAGTTGCTAATAATCTTTAGGGAAACTTTAAGGAACATTCCCTCAGGGTTTCTAGTAGGTTGACATTTGAACAGGAAAACTAACATTCAGGGAATATATGCAGAATGTTTCATAGGATTTTTCAAAAGCGATAATTTCTTAATTTATACAGGGAATATTTATTTGTTTCAGTGCAAAAGTCTTTAGTAATCTTTACGGTGAAAAGAAAAACTTCTCATAGTATCTAGATGATTGGACAGGGATTTTTGGAAACTAACCTGAACCCGGTGAAGGTTACCTGAAGGTTCATCACAACCTTTAGGGTACATGTACAGTTTGACCTTCAGCTGACTCTCAGGATTACATTCTAAATGCCTCCTGGAGGTTTACTAATATAAAATATCACCTTTAGAAAATCTTTATCAAATGTTCCCTAAAGGTTCCCTGAAAACAGACATAACCTTTGGAAAGTCAAGAAGGTTTTCCTCAGCTTTGACGGAGTAATGTTTGAATGAACTGTATTTCCTTTAGCCTGTTTCTACTCAACCAGGCTATTGAAGATTTGTACAACACAACCTGTGTGCTCATTTAACAAACCTCACATGCATCCGTTCAGCATTTTCAATCGGTAAAATCAGTTTGAAGGAAGAAGCAACATATGGTCGTAGAAGTCAACGTTGTACATAGGGTATGTAATTAATGCAGAATTTGGTAGGTCCCCATAAACAAATTCTGCTTAGGGCCACCATTTGTCCCGGTATGGCCACTTCAGGAAGATCTAAGTTGTTTTGTTTTTTTCATGGAGACAGAGATCACCATAGAGATTTTAAACTTCTTCGAGCTTTTCCCAGACCCTTGACAAAATGGTAGCACAGCTAAAAAAGTTATAATCGCACGTTTGCTTAAACAGATAATCATCCAACTGTGTTCGGGAGAAGCGACAAAAGTCTTTCTAATGGAGTGTTTTGTATGATTCTGTATTTTGTAGTTGCATGTTGTAGCCACTAGGGGGCAGAAAACCAATTAACCGTAATTGGTTCTTATTGTTACTTCTTGTAATGTAATAACGTTCCAGGTAAAGGTGGAGAATTTGATCTTGGTCACTAAAGGAGGAGTCTTGGGGATCCGGTCTGGTGAAATTGGAGAAAAATAATAATTTTTTGTCTTAATAAAATACATTTTTTGCTTTGGAAGAGAGGTCACAGGTAAAAACTGAATAATGTAACATTGAGGAATATATACAGCAGGCTGTGTGAAAATACTGTCAGGGAGCTAAAAACATCTGGAATCGACAATCTTTCGCCTTGAGCATTTGGTCGCAGCTTCTGGTTTGATAAATAGCTAAAAGGGCAATTCTACCTAGCAAAGAAAACCTTATTAAAACCTATTTTGTGATTAGAACTTTATTTGATTTGAAGTCAATTTAGCATCTTTATGCATCCGAACTGCAATGGCTCAGAAACAAAACTTGGACCAGAGGCGTAGCTTGGGGTGGGTGGAGGTTGCCCTGGGCCCACCTACTAAACTGAGTTTCTAAAAGGAAAACCAAAAAGGAGGATTTTTGAGAGGTCTCACTTATAGTAGCTAAAAAATATAATGAAATATTCTGAATATTTTAATTAACTGCATATGCATAGTGGTAATTAGAGGTAACACTTCATCATGTTATAGCAGCCAGGCATTGGCTGATTATAATAATAAATGATTTCTTAGCTTTGCGGACAAGCAAGGACAAAAAGTGTTTTATTATCGCTACTGTGACATATGGTTGTTTATATTATCTTCTTTAAATATATATACTGTATTTTAGCAAGATTGCAGTGCCTGTGTTGAAGCTTCACTGTGTTTTATTCAACATGGATGCTTTGTTCTTGGCAGTTTCTGTTGGTTTTTGATATATTCTGAAACATTTCGGTTTAAGACATATTTGAATTTAAAGATAAACTTACTCTCAATTATATTTATTTGTCAAACAGATGTCTTAATAGACATGATAAAAAAATCTTTTGTGTTTACGCCACTGACACGTCAAACCTGGGTTAAGTTATTCTGCTATAATAGCAGAAAATCAAATATGTCCCTCTTCTGCTTCCCAATCTCAAAATGTTTTTATGAACTCATTTCCATGAAATAAGAAAGTTGTTCCTATGGAGCCCGACACCAGACAGGCTGCGTAGAGTCCTGAGCTCAGAGAAACTTTAAGGACTAATAGGGAAGAGCAAGAAGCACATGATCCCTGTTCCTCCTGGGATTCGATTAACCTATTTGTGCAACAAAGATTTTAAAAAAAATAAAATAAAAATTCAGTTACTTTGCTTAAAATGTTTGTTCATTCCAATACAATTTTTAATTTTGACCTAAATGTTCACATGGATTGTTTTAGGCTCTTGGGGGATTCTCTGAAAAAAGAAAAAACATCAGAAAGAAACTAAAGATTTTTAGAAAAACACATTAAAAATTATTTAAAGCTCACTTTTTTGAGAATATAAGAAGGCCTCAAGAGACAAAACTGTTAAAATAAGCTAAATATACATTGAGGACTTTAACCACATGCATAAGAGCAATAGTATTTACCAAATAAAATGTAATATTTAGTGTTTAACCTAATTTAGCTTTTGTCATGTGATGGACACTGAGTCCTTTTTGATTAAACCAGTTTACAACAGAAGTGCAGGGGCTAATAAAAGCGACCGTAGCACTGCAGTCCTGACTTGAAGACCAAATGAACAACATATGGTCTTTAACTAGGCTCCTCTGTGTGCTGATGGGCCTGGAGAGGCTAATCAGATCAAGTCACAGTTCGGTTTTCAGGTCATAAAACGTCCCAGAATTCCCCCGTTGGGCTCCTAGGAAGCAGATGGTGAAGCTCATTATGTAACTGCCTTGGCTGGGTTCCTTCCAGCAGTGTTTCAACCTTTATGTTACTTAAACTACGATAACATAATACAACATAAAAAGAACTTTAATGCATTTAATCTTTTTTATTTAATATTTGGTTGAACAAGAATAAAACCCATCATAAATAAAGTGTTTTTTTTCTAATTCCTTAAATTTAAATCCTCCTTTATTTATAATTCTTGCCATGATACAAGATAATCTGCGAGTTTAAAGATGAAAGTGTCAGGATGGTTTTTAAATGACTCGAGCAGAGGTGGAGTTGAGTGATAATATATTTATTGAGGGATTGAATATGAACAGAACACGAAAGGAACCACACAAGGAACAACAGACAACGGAACGGAGCGAGAGGAAAACTAATGGCGCGGAGGCGGAACTAAAATAACAACAAGCAGGGAAACAATGAACGCCGGAACTAA
>JAVLVB010000566.1:234959-247679 GCA_032876305.1 Orestias chungarensis | reverse complement strand
GCTAGGAGCAACGAGGAACAGCAGGGGAAATCAACAGACGATCCAGCGGTGAGTGCATGATTGCATGTGGCTTTAATAGTGAGAACCGGGGTGTGATTGGTTGAGAAGGGGAGTGAATTATTGCAGACAGCTGTGAATGAAGGCGGAGTGACGAGACACAGGGAGGAAACGGAACCAGACAAAACACACATTATGACAGAAAGTCCACCTATAGAATATTAGCTGCCAAACACAAAATAACCAAGTATTTTATCTAGATTCTAGTTCAATTATTGAAATACCCTTAAAATAAGGCGAATTTAGCTCACCAGAAAGCACAAGAGTTTGTTTTAAGTCATGAATATTGATAAAAAAGTTCTAGTTTCATTGGCAGTAAAAGAATCTGCCAGTAATAATTGTAATTTATTATTATTATTCAAGAATTTAGCAATTTATAGGAGTTTGTTTTAAGTTGAATCTCAGCCAGATTGGATTAAAAGCATCTGTGAGCTGCAGATTCTTAAATTGATTTAGATCTGGGCTTTGACTAGGCCATCACGCTTCAGTGTATCTCTGGCTGTATGCGTATGGTTTTTGGTAAGGGAACCGTTGTCTCAGTCAACTTTAAGCAGCTTCTTTGTCTCCACTTAAAAATCCTGACGCTGCCATTATGTTTCATAACAGGATTTTGTAACGTGTCTTTATGCAGATTATTCTTTTTTTCACCTCTTATGACTCCATTACATGAAATTACATGTCCTTCTTCACACATAACAATCCAGCAGGCTAGAAACAGCACTGAGCTAAAATGCTCTTAATTATTTTATTCCACATTTTTCTCCAAATTGCATCATGATTTCTAAATTAACACTAAATTGAAGAGAGGATGTAAGCAGATTTAGCAACAAGGTAATTTGAAAAACATGACTTCAAAATAAAACGTCAAGTGAAATGCTGTTTTCTTTCCAGACTTTGTTAAAAAAGGTTTTTCTGTTGATTCCAGAAGAGTTTGGAAATAATGTTGTTTTTAGTGGATGCTTTAAAACTAAAGTTCATCCAGAAAACGGGAATGTTATAATACATTTAATGTACAGGAGAAAATCAGAAAAATAAACATCAACACTCAGGAACAATGTTCTTAAACAGATAAGACCAACCTAGAGATATTTTGTTATAATTTAGATAATTAACAGTACAAAGTATCAGCACAAAGACCTTATATCTACTGTGAACCACAGAAGACTTATGCAAGTAAAGGTTTAAAACACATCCTAAACTATGTTGGTAGCCTTTCTGTATAATAAGGAGTCGAATATATCTTAGATAAACTGACAAATTCTGCAAAAACAAAACAAACAAAAAGAAAATGGCTTTTTTGTTGTTGTTGCTTATTCTAATTTCATGTGCAGGAAGCACATGCTGTGTATTTTTGGTGCTTATATACAGAGACAATTGTGTGTTTTCATTCACAAGAATCCTGTTGTTTGAAGTTTTATAATATAATTACACTTTCTAAAGGATTCAGTAGAAAAATAAAATCTAAGAACAAAGTGTTTTGGTAGTTAATTTAGTAATTTAGCTTCTCTGCCTTTCATTTAAGATCCTCCTTCCTGTCCAACACCAGGATGTACATTCTTGTCATTCAGCATCTGTTCTCTCTAGATGTGCCAAACTAGAAACAGGAGGAAGCTTAAACGAGACATCGGATTTATGATTTAGTTCATATTCTAATTGTGACACTTTATAAACTCAGCTGAGTCTCAGGAGATGAATGACCTGCATCTGTTTTCTAGGAATGTGGAAAACTTGCATTGAAAGACTTTCAGTATATCCAAAGTTATTTAGCAACACTTTGAGTGTCAGTGTACAGACGAGTGATTTCACGATTATTGGGGACAATATTTAATCAATATTAAAACAAAATAAAATGAAACTTTCATGGCCCCACACTGCCCCATTTTAATTTTCTTATTTAAATCCCAATAAGCGTGTATCTCTTCTAATGGATTCTTCTAAAAAATAAAGAAATGTTACAGTTTTGTATGTATTTCGTTTCTAGTTTGTTGATTTTATTGCACCATAAAAACATAAATTGCAGACAGGATTAGGATAGTGATTTTCAAGTTTGTCCAGAAAAGGATGGAGAAAGAAATCATATAGTCAACATATAGTCTTTACATACATCGTTTCATATTTATTTTTGCTCACCAAGAAAAAGATATTGAAACAAGCAGATTACTTTAAACACAGATTTTATGGATAAAAATTAAGACTTTAATTTAAATATTTAAATTAAGCAATATTGTTTGGGATAAAAATGAACATATTTATTAGTCCTTTTGTATGTTAATACTACATATCAAATATCCAAAAACATCGACCATTTTACATTTTTAAATGATAAAAGTTTACAAAACTATCGATATAATAACACTAGTTACACATTTTTACAATCTATTGGCTGGAATGACTAGCATGGTGATGCTGATGTTAGCATGATAATTATTTGTTTCTTTTATGTCTGAAAATACCTTTGACATCCTAAGTAAATCTATGTTTTTATACACAAAAAAACCTCTATTGTCAAATCCATCCATCCATTTTCTGTACACCGTTGTCCCTATTGGGGTCGGGTGGGTCTGCTGCCAAACGTGCACGAGGCAGGGGGGACACCCTGGACAGGTCGCCAGTCCAAGAATTTATTCTGTCCCTTTTCCCAATCAAATAGAGCAGTTTTTAGTTTGACATTTTCATTTGAATGCTATTCATACTTGTGTAAGCCGGTTTAAACATGTAACTTGCGTTACGTTACAATTGTTGTTATACTAGTTTCATTTTGGCCACAACAACCCAAATTTCACCGTCAACAACCTAAAAATCACGTATATTTAAATTGTTTTTCCTGCAGTGTTAAAATAAAGCTTTGGAATTGGAGACAGTCGCATAAAGCATGACCAACCTAATAACCAATAAACCAATGATCTGAACTGAAAGACCTTTATTTATCTTTTACTACGTTTACATTGAAAATATCAAAACCTTGTGATCTGGTCTGGAATCTGTCATCCTACGTAATTACATTAAACTATCACCTTTATTGGATTGAAAACTGAGTAAGCATTCTTACCCAAAGTTAGCAGCTTCCCAGCAGGTCAAAGAGCCAATCAGATACAGCAACCAGCCCTCTAAGGTCAGGCATCATCTTGTGATGTGAACACAATTTTATGTATGACTATTTGATGTGGGGCTGACAGGTTTGAGGAAATATATTCACAGTTTCCAGTAGTATACTTGTGTCTTCACAGACAACTATGTCCATGTGGTGTTCATTTCTAATTAAAGGTGTCCTTCATCATGCAACAATGGAGTTTATATGGTAAGAAGGTCATAGGTTCAAATATATGCATACCCTCCCTTGTAATATTTAGTTGAATATTTTTTAGTAGATTTTATTCTAATCCCATTTTAAAAAAACAACATACATTCAGCATGGTTGATGCAACATACATTCAGCATGGTTGATTTAGACACTTACCTTGGCAGATCTGTTAGTTAATTCAGATTGGTTAGGTAAGTTGGTGTCACATAGGTTTTATGTTAAATATACGTATTTCAAAGTCTGTTTTAATATATGTTTTAAACAATAGCCTGCCCAGATCCCTTAACTGTGTCTTTTTGCAACGCAAACAATAATAGAAACAATACCCATACCACTATGCTGCCACCACCATGCAAAACAGTTGCTAAATTGTGGCTTGGTCTGAAACCTTCAACTTAATCCAGTCAAATTAAGCGAGCCTAAAGGCGTCCACTTCAGTTTAAGGGCCTCTTTTATATTTCGGATCCTCTAAGTACGGGATGTAAAATTGCTTTCCCTGTGGATGGTTACACTAGTTTTTTGGCTCTTACCAGATACTATGGGATGGTTCCTGAACCTCCCAAACAAGTTGCTTCAATCTAAGCCTGATGGCTTACTTTAGGCAGTAATCCTGGGTGCCGCTGGATTATCCAAGAGGATAAAAACCGCTATAAAATCTGGGTCAGGTAACCGAATCAGCCAAAACAGCTCAATAGATATTATTATTATTATTAGGATGCTCAAATAAATAATAAAGCTGGGCATTGTGCTTTGAACTATGGTCCACGCTTGTGGAGTAGGTGCAGTAGGGAGTGTTCAGATTTCATCATTTAGTTTTCATTTCATTGAAAGATTTTGAAGATTTCATAATTTAGCTGTGATTTTGTAGCAGCCTGAATATAAAGTCGCCGGCCTACTTGGCTCAGACCACCCCGTCTCCTCCCTCCTGCCCTATCCTATCACGCCCCCCATTTTGGTCAAATTTAAAAGAAACATGAAGTACTCTGTACTGTAGACACCTCGGGTCTCAGACTGTAACCTAGCAGCTCTTCTGACGTCCAGGTAGGACTTTTATGGTTTATTTAAACTTTATTCCCCTTAATCCTTCTTTGTCTTTGGAGTTTGGTATTAAAACTGGGAGGAACATTGTAATTTTTTCTACAGTCTTGATGTTTATTGATGTTTTGTGTTATTTTGCAATTAGGGAATTGTTTAAGATGACAACTTTTCTAAAGTTTATAGTGAGTATAATAACGGAAATGTGCAGTTTTGGTGCAAAACGTGGTATAAAACATTAAGGCACAAGATCTGGAATCCTGCAGAAGCGTGAAGGTTTTCGAACTTTTACTAATGAATTTAGAGTTTATGTTGGGATAACTGGAGGATTTGGAAGCTTTTGTACAATATAATCTTTCTGGTTTAGATCAGATATGATGGAAAATGATTAAACAAGTTTTTCATGGTGTTTAAACAAAGGTTCTGATTTTTAATAGTGATTTAAGATGGGTAGTTTATTAACACATACCAGTGACGTTTAAATTAAGTTGAATTAAAATGTCTACAGAACAAAATAGAGACAAAAAATGAAGATGATTTCCACTATTTATACCTGTTTTTTTAAAAGTTAACTTTGATAGTTTTGTCTTGAAGTTAATTGGTTTGTTTTTTTATCATGGATAGCTTACAATAAAGCAGCCTCCTTATTTCACCTGATACAACTAATTAAATAATCTAAAAACTATTTTATTTTATCTAAGTTCATAGGGTTTCTTTTTTTTAAGTTTGGGAAGTTTGTTTTGTTGTTTGTTTCATTTTCATAAAGCTCAACGTGAGACAATTTAAACCATAGTACATTTTCACATTAGGCCAGAGAAGGTAATTGAGGAATAGACTTAAAATCACTTAATTTTGATAAATTAAATTTACTCCAGTGAGTGAGACATTCCTCTAATTTGTCTACTTAAATGGTAATTAACTTTTTGTTGCTTTGACCACCAGTACAGGTAATAGTTGTATTAATTAATACGAGGAACACATATTTGGCAGGTTGTACAATTTCCTTTTTAAGGAAAAACTCCTGTGAAATAGCAGGAACTTAATCTTTATATTCAACTTTAGAAAGTATTCCGTTACCTGATGTGATTACCATGGCTGATGTTTGAACCCCACTTTATTTTGTTTTGCAGAGAAGAAGAATCTGAGAGGAGGTGTGAGTCAGAATGGCTGAACGCTATGACTGTACAGAGTGCAAGGACTCTTTGTACCGACAGAAGTACATCCTGAGGGAAGATCATCCTTACTGCATCAAGTGCTATGAGGCGCTTTTCTCCAGCAACTGTGAACTGTGCAAGAAGCTCATTAGCTGCACTAGCAAGGTTCTTTATCTATGTTTTTTTGTATTGTGTTAAATTAACGTCCAAATCTTTCTGTCTGTTGCTGATCAATTTGATTTATAAGTTAAAGTTAAGTCAGTTAAAGTTTAATAATAATTACTACTAAAATATATCTGCATAATTTTAATCTTGTAAATATAAGAATGAATAAAATGACAATTGCTGAACGACTATTTCAGAATTAGAATCATAAAAAACTTTGATGCCAAATACGTTTTTGGATAAACAAGGAATTTGGTTTTGCAAAGTTGGTGCATGACCAAATCTCTCAAAATAAATGAGTAGATAACATTTGGTTAACTGTAAATATAACTATACATATATACAGTAAATATTAGAGTGAATAAAAAGGTAGAAAACAAAAGAGCAGTATATATTTTGAAAGGGGTTATTTTTTATGATCAATGTGAATTAATGTCCTGAGAACCAATTCACTGTAATTACTGTCTGCCCAAAAATGTGCCTCTGAGCAATAGTTTGTAATAAAATCATAAATATTTCCCCAACTTAGAAATCAAGGTCTTATGAATGTGCAAAAATTCATACTTGGAAAACATTTCCTTTAGCAAATAAATAATCCCCTGATTTCTAAAACAGGTTTTCAGATAAAATGATACAGATTGCTTATTTTCTCACTTCCTGTACCCGCTAGCTACGATGCTAATGGGATCAGGGGTGTAAATAGGAATCAGGGGTGTAAATAGGAATAATAAGCTGAGATTCAGATTCTGCTGTGTTGTTCTGACATGTTTCCTTTATTATAATGAAAAAATGATATCATATATCATGCAATATCATATTATGTAAACAATTTCTGCTTAAAACTTAAAAAATATGAATTTTCGCAATTTTCTTTGCCGTCATCCTGTAGCAACTTGCTACTTGTTGTAATTCTTGGTTGTATAAAAAATCAAGGTTGGAGTGTTTCTGATGATTTTTTGCAATTTTCTGTAGCAACTTGCGAAGCTGCAGTGCTAATAATACAAGTTATAAATAGGAGATCCCCAGATATTTAGATTTCGTGCTGTCAGTAATGTCAGTATTATTATTCCTGTCCTCCTCAATGATGGTGAAAAATGCAGTTTGAAATAACTCCTTGTTTTTGAAGGATTTGTCCTTCATGGACCGTCACTGGCACAGTGAGTGCTTCCTCTGCAACAACTGCAGCGGATCCCTGGTCGACAGACCATTTGCCACCAAGAACGACCTGCTGATGTGCACCGACTGCTACTGTATGGTGTATTCCTCCAAATGCCACACATGCCTGAAGACCATCATGCCAGGTAGAGACTTTATTTTATACTGTTCATCAAACAGTTTAAATATTTAGCACATTTTTGGTACGAAATGAGATTTATTTTGAGTTAACACGCTCTGCAAATGTAATTTTCTCATTCCAGGCACCAAGAAGATGGAGCATAGGGGCAACAGCTGGCATGAGAAGTGTTTCATCTGCAAATCCTGCCAGCAGCCCATTGGTACCACCAGCTTTGTCAAGAAGGATGGGAACAATTACTGTCTGGCCTGCTACGAGAAACTGTTCGCCCTGAAGTGTGTACACTGCAAGAAGGTGAATATTACATCGTTTCAAAACCTCTCTCCGGTATAAACCCATTATCATGGATATTTTCTGCAAAATGTGGATAAATTATGTTTTTTCTGTCCTCAAAGGAGCTAAGAGTTGATTCTACTAATTGCTATTGGTGCTGCTACAAAGACTAACATGTATCATGAGCAGGAAACAGAGACAGATGGCAGGCAGGCAGGAGTCATGAAAGCTGGCACAGGCAGCCGCCACTGAGCAACAAACAGCCAAAATCACTGAAAACTATGATGCCACACATTTTTATAAAGGGAGATGATGCAGAAAAGAGTTATGAAATGAATGCCTCAAAATTATGGGAGCTGTGAATTGGTAACTTGTGTTTGTAGATAAACTCTCTATATAAATGAAACTTTATCTGTGATAGTTTTCATTTTTGACCATTGGAATACAGTTTATATACTATAAAAATGATTTGAGTGAGTCTGGTATGTAAATTGAGGATATTTTGCTTACCTAAAAATGCTTCTAATCTAAATCGCAGAAAGTATCCAGTAAAAAATATTATTATACCAACTTGGTAAATGATGATAAATGTTTATATATATTATTACAAACCACAATTGATTTTAATACAGATTAATATTGTTAATAAAAGGTTCCCAGAAGCACTAAAACGGTCATGGGCTTTTGTTTTTAAATTGATCTTTTTATACAAAAAGCTGTGGAGGTTATTTATTATTTTCTTAATAATGTATCATTTGTTTTTTATTTACAGCTCAAATGTTGTCACATAATTCATTTATTTCCAGGGTTTGAAATGTAATTATTTTAAACTGACATCCACAATCCATTCTCTGCTTCGCTAATTGAACTTATTAGTTTTGTGATATTTAGCTTTTATCTGGCTCCACAGCCTTGGACTACGTATTTTACTCTAGTTATGCTGTAGCTTTTATTCTGGTTAGACTTTAGCTTTGAGATATTTAGCCCTGAGCATTAACACTTTGTTTGTTTAAAAGTCACATTTCAGGTGTAATATGAGTTAAAACTGAGAATGTACTTTATAATAGTGCTTTTAGGTTAACGTTCCACTTTCTTCATAGCTATCTTATGCATTAATGATAGCAACTTTCTTTATTGTTTTGCTGCATTTGAAAACAGTATTAAACCTGCATGAAGTTTGATATTGATAGCAACAGTTACATATAAACTTTTGTTTTCATACCAGACGGACATTAACTTTGGGATAATTCATATTTTGCTTTATTGCCCTTTAGCCTTAATCCTTAGTCCCAGTTTAGTTGTTATGTTTCTTTTTGAAATTCACTCATAGATTTCCATGCATATTGTTAGTTTGGGTTATATTAGTTGTTTTTTAGTTTAAGATGTTAGGCTATATAAATTCCTGCCATTTAACTTCTATTTTAACTTTAATTATACATTATTATATAATTGCAGCAATTTGACTTTATATCTTGTGCTTTTGTTTTCACTTAGCGTCTCACAACCACTGGTCCTGAAGTGTGTTGAAACCAAATCATGTTGATTTAACTAAAATATTTGAGTCATCAGTTCCAAAACTCCATTGGCCAAACCTTTACTTCTGATAAACATTTTTCATGTGTATGCTTTGCTTGTTTTTTCTTTCCACATTTCAGCCCATTACGACTGGAGGGGTGAGCTACCACGACCAGCCCTGGCATAAGGAATGCTTCGTTTGTACTGGATGCCAAATGCAGCTTGCCAGGCAGAGATTCACCTCTCGAGATGACTCCACCTACTGCCTTGAGTGTTTCTGCAATCTGTTTGCCAAGAAGTGCGCCTGCTGCACCAACCCAATCAGTGGTAAAGTTATCTTGAACAGATCTTCAGAGCTGATCGTAGACTTCAAAAACAATTGTTTTAGGTCAGACATAACGAGTTTGCTAGAGAATTGAATCAAGGAGGCAAGCTGAAAAGATTTACCAAAAGCCTCCTTTAGTAACTGTTGGTTGGATTTTAATCATTCGAGTGACACCTTTAATCTAAACCCAACATCCTGACGATCATATGCTTCCCTTGGTATGCGGTGTGTCTAATCATCTCCGATTACAGAGTTATTGCATTAGAAGGGTCATGAGACTCTTGTCGTGTTTTTACCTCAGGTCTCGGGGGCAGCAAGTACATCTCATTTGAGGATCGCCAGTGGCACAACGACTGCTTTAACTGCCAGAAGTGCAGCGTGTCTCTGGTCGGTCGAGGCTTCCTGACGTTCAAAAATGACATCCTCTGTCCTGACTGTGGTAAAGACCTCTGAGGGATCTGCAGCGTTGCTCACAGGATAGACGAGTCAAACCAAAAAATAACAATTCATGGTTGTAATATTATTTGTCTGACTCCCAATCATTAACCTTTCGTTTTTAATGGGAAGCTAGAAACCTTTTTAAGAAGGGTTTGTCTTAACAATTTATAGGACAAATGAATATATAAAACTCATCTTGAATTTTTGCTTTATTACCATATAACGGCATGTAAACATTTTTAATAGGAGAGTAATGTCAAGAACAAATTTTCCTACTAATTGTTTTCTTCTATAGCAATTTGGCTAAATTTAGATTTAAAAGTGTGAGAAAATAAAAGTTTCTTCTATAGATATTCCTGAATTTTAGTAAAATGTAAAACAATTGTGAATTATTTGTCTACCAAATAAAGCTTTTGTTTTTTTAATGTTTTTTTTAAATATATGAATATACATGAACTAAAATGTTTTGTTTATTGCGACATCTACTTTAACTTCTTGACATCTACTTTAACTTGTTTTCCACGTTTCCCGTTGTCTTGTAATTTTATTTTGAATAAACAACATAGTTTGAATTAAATAAAAAGCCTTAAGTTGTCAATGATAAATTACATCTCAGCTAAACTCTTTATGTATTAGTTTTTGATTGGTTTTTATGGTTTTTCAGACATTTCTGTGGAACTTAAATCCAATTTATACTAGGAAAGTTACCATATTTTCTAAGATATTTGTAAATAAGTAAAATGCTGGCTGAATTAAATTATGTGAATTTTTTCTTGTTGCTGA
The DNA here is from genome assembly GCA_032876305.1 of Orestias chungarensis. Lineage (NCBI taxonomy): Eukaryota > Metazoa > Chordata > Actinopteri > Cyprinodontiformes > Cyprinodontidae > Orestias > Orestias chungarensis. The sequence continues at coordinate 237,339 of JAVLVB010000566.1, read as the reverse complement.
TTGGCTGTAGAGAGAACTACTGTTGCTGGCTCCTATGGTGCTGTGTATAGACTCCTAAGTGCATTCTGTGTTTGAACTATAATAATAGGAGGTTATAATATATTTTAAAGAGCATTCTTACATATATGTGAATTACAACTATTCGTTCAAACATCCCCATGTAAACCATGCTCCCACTGGAATGACTTATGTTCTTAATACAAGTTAACGCTATCACTCAGTAAGGACATTAGTTAGGAAAACAGTTTTTTCCCCTTCTTCCAATGAAAATACACATTTTTTATTTCCAAACAACTAGGTATAACAAATATGACAAAGTTCAAATGCAAAAATTATGCAATAATAAAAATAATAAAGGACAATACTAATAAAACCTAAATAAAAGAGTTAAGATTTACCTTTTATGGCATGTTATTTATTTAAAAAAAGTTAAGGCTATTTTTTATTATATTAATCTTTTTTAATAAAAGGTTTAAAAAAATAAGGAAGTCTAACAGTGTTTGAACTCATTTTTTATTATATTAATCTTTTCTAATAAAAGGTTTAAAAAAAAAAAAGGAAGTCTAACAGTGTTTGAACTCATTTTTTATTATATTAATCCTTTCTAATAAAAGGTTTAAAAAAAAAAAGGAAGTCTAACAGTGTTTGAACTCATTTTTTATTATATTAATCTTTTCTAATAAAAGGTTCTTTGGCAGGTTTATTTGACCGCAGAACAAAGATCGTTTATCTATGTATCCAACAGAGGTCCCACTCCTATTGCGCCGTCATTCATATACATCACGTTGATAAAGAATCCTCCAGCGTTGAGCCTCGTGTTGTACAGACGATCTTTGATTGGCTAGCCGGAAGTGACGCAACAGGAAGCTGTTAGCTCCGCGTGAAGAAAAGAAGCAACTAGCGGCTTTTTTTTAACGGCTCTTTTTTAACGCAACTCTTCCAAACAAAACAAGCACAGATACTGAATTAGAGTAAGAAATGTTAACGTTTTCTTATTTATTGGTCTTTTCGAGCCCTTTTGGTCAAAAAGCAGCAATCTTGCTCTGTCAAAAAAATGAATTTAGCGGCGGTAACTAGGCGGCTAACCGAGTTAGCATCGCTTTGTTAGCCTCCTATCTGAGTCATTTATTCCTAAAATTAGCGCTGCAACATGAGCCTGGTTATTTTTAATATGGTGTGGCTCAAATAAACATATTGTGCACGTTTTTTTACTACAATATTTATAATAAAACAGAGAAAGGTTATAATAGAGATAAGCTTGGCCTCTTTTGCTCCTTCTCTCTCATTGGCCCAATTTTTTATTCTAATACTATGCCTGCATTTGTTCATCAATCCGTTCATCCATCTGCATCTACTCATTCATCCATTTATTCCTCTGCATCTGTTCATTTGTCCTTTTTATTTGATTTGTGTATCTCCATTGCATCTGTTCACATCTGCATGAATCTGAACCATTTCTTTGTGTATCTTCATTGCATCTGTTCACATCTGCATGAATCTGAACCATTTCTTTGTGTATCTTCATTGCATCTGTTCACATCTGCATGAATCTGAACCATTTCTTTGTGTATCTTCATTGCATCTGTTCACATCTGCATGAATCTGAACCATTTCTTTGTGTATCTTCATTGCATCTGTTCACATCTGCATGAATCTGAACCTTTTATTTGTGTATCTTCATTGCATCTGTTCACATCTGCATGAATCTGAACCATTTATTTGTGTATCTTCATTGCATCTGTTCACATCTGCATGAATCTGAACCATTTCTTTTTGTATCTTCATTGCATCTGTTCACATCTGCATGAATCTGAACCATTTCTTTTTGTATCTTCATTGCATCTGTTCACATCTGCATGAATCTGAACTATTTATTTGTGTATCTTCATTGCATCTGTTCACATTTGCATGAATCTGAACCATTTATTTGTGTATCTTCATTGCATCTGTTCACATCTGCATGAATCTGAACTATTTATTTGTGTATCTTCATTGCATCTGTTCACATCTGCATGAATCTGAACCATTTATTTGTGTATCCTCATTGCATCTGTTCACATCTGCATGAATCTGAACTATTTATTTGTGTATCTTCATTGCATCTGTTCACATCTGCATGAATCTGAACCATTTATTTGTGTATCTTCATTGCATCTGTTCACATCTGCATGAGTCTGAACTATTTATTTGTGTATCTTCATTGCATCTGTTCACATCTGCATGAATCTGAACCATTTATTTGTGTATCTTCATTGCATCTGTTCACATCTGCATGAATCTGAACCATTTATTTGTGTATCTTCATTGCATCTGTTCACATTTGCATGAATCTGAACCATTTATTTGTGTATCTTCATTGCATCTGTTCACATCTGCATGA
>JAVLVB010000566.1:222750-234859 GCA_032876305.1 Orestias chungarensis | reverse complement strand
GTATCTTCATTGCATCTGTTCACATCTGCATGAATCTGAACCATTTATTTGTGTATCTTCATTGCATCTGTTCACATCTGCATGAATCTGAACCATTTATTTGTGTATCTTCATTGCATCTGTTCACATTTGCATGAATCTGAACCATTTATTTGTGTATCTTCATTGCATCTGTTCACATCTGCATGAATCTGAACCATTTCTTTGTGTATCTTCATTGCATCTGTTCACATTTGCATGAATCTAAACCATTTATTTGTGTATCTTCATTGCATCTGTTCACATTTGCATGAATCTGAACCATTTATTTGTGTATCTTCATTGCATCTGTTCACATCTGCATGAATCTGAACCACTTCTTTGTGTATCTTCATTGCATCTGTTCACATCTGCATGAATCTGAACCATTTCTTTGTGTATCTTCATTGCATCTGTTCACATTTGCATGAATCTGAACCATTTATTCATCCGTCTGTTGTTTGATCTTTTATGTTTTTTTTTAATGTAATTCACTTTAAAAGTCAACTTTGTGTGTAAAATCCTTGATCTTTTTAGACACCTTGTTAACATCCATGCATAACTCTAATGTTTTTATGTTTTGTCTTTAGGGATTTTTAAAATATTTTCAACAAATGTGCAAATAATATTTGACTTCTTCTGAATACTTGCTTATAGTTTTTCCTGCAATATATTAATTCAATTAAAACGTTTTTTGTTATGTTTACTTGTTCCCTAACTTGTTTCAGTTTGGAGAGGTAAAATGTTTGTCCTTTAATCCACGGATTGTCCTTTGTCTGCAGATAAAATGAGCGCTGCTGTACCAAACCATCGAAGGACCAAACCCGGAGGTAAAACTCTGCTTAAAGTTCACAAAAGCATCTTTAATCGCCATTTTTTATAGTATTTTTCAGTTTTTTTAAACAAATGCTGGAAGGCACGTACAAGTCAACCTTATTCTTTTAATTTATTTTATTTTTTGCCCAGGAAATGTGCCAGATTCTAAATTATCATCTAAATGGATGGTATTCTTGTTTTGTTTGTTTGTTTTTCCAGGCATAAAGTCCGGGGCTGCTAACAGCGGCATGACGGGACCCACCTCCCAGATTCCTGGTCTCTGCCAGGCCGCCACTGATAGCGCGGAGGTGGAGAGGGTCAGCGGGCGGCGAGTGGGAATATTTGAGAGCGACTCGGACTACGTGAAGTTGGCGAAGCAGGGAGGACACAAAGGTGAACCCATGACCTTCTACGTTTTATATGATAGATGAATGAAACTATTCTTGCGGCTTCTAATTAGAGCAGGTTTAAAAACAGCGTTTTTCGGGGTCACTTCTTCCAGGTGTAAACAAATTTATGTTTGTGATTTATATTAAGAAATAGCTAATCATTCTTGCTGGAAGCTGATTGTTTGCTAAGTATTTCGGTAAAGTTCAAATTTAGTTATGTGTTAGGTTTGCTAAAGATAGTTATTTATTTGTTTATTAAGAATAATAAAAGTAGAACTGTAGATATTCTTACTGGAGTCCAAGTGAGTTTAATTTACAGAATTTCAAACAAAACTACAAGTTTCCCTTAAACAAAATAAACTTCAGTGTTTTCTTTATACTTCCCTTTTCTAAGACCTACTGTTACTTTTGTATTGTGAAATGTTAGAAAAGGTTTGATTGATATTATTCAAATAAAACAGAGTAGTTCACAAAAAGGCAAATTAGAAAAGGCTTTTGTTGTGATAAAGGCGCCAGGTTTCATTTTATTTTGAAAACTGATTACTAAGGTAATGATGTAAATTCTCACTTTGGCTTTTCCCACCTCTCACCGCTTGAAATGATTGAATTGAAAAGATCTTTGTAGTGAATTGTGTTGCTCCCTCTGAGATGATTCAGGTGAGAGAGAGGAGAGGAGATAAAGAGTGCTCGGTCAGCCACAGTAAGAATGTTTCACTTCCTGCCGCAGGCCTTCTGAGTCAAGATGTTGACTCTGAGGACGCACCGAAGAAAGCCTACAACCCGCCCAACTGGTTCGAAGGGGACGAGTCAAAAAGGTGAGACCTCCAACTGGACGTCAGACACGTCTTGATAGGCCTGATGCTGATTTAGGGTGAAAAGCATTTTGGGTTTGAAGTCCACGGAGGAAGGGTTCCTGAATGCTCGTTATGTGTTGCCGAAGTGTTGCGGCTGCAGGCGAACTTTGACCTGCAATTTCACCGTGGTTTTGTGCTTTCAGCAGAAGCAAAGCGTCGTCTCCCGACAGCCAGATGAAGGCGGGCAGGCAGCTTCTGGCTGCTCCGTTTGGCACTGATAACAATTCCTCCTGGGAGAGAGACACTGATAGTTTTTCCCCCGTTAACGAGCAGGTGAATGGACCTTAGCAGTCACTCCCCAACATTCATGCCACGCTGACGCCACCCAATGTTTTTCTTTTTATTGTCATCATTTCAGCTGTTGTCACAACCTTTCCTTCATTTTCCATCTTCATTTTTTTATTCTTTGAAATTAAGGATTTAATTTTCCGGCTGCATTTTTATTTGTTGTTTTCTTACAGTATAAGGGGGTAAAGTTATTATTTGACCTGTTTGGTTTTTTCTAATCTGGGAGAGGTGGTTTAAAAAGACATGCAAAAGTATTCAAACCCTCTTGAGCGTCTTCTCAACTCCTCACATTGAAGGTTTTATGTATTAACTTAGATTTTATGTGTCACATCAAAAACAAAGTAGTGAATAACTTTGAAGAGGTTTGAAGTGGTTCTGTTAGCCTTCACGTTTTACTCTTACACCCCTAAATAAAGTCTAGTGTAACCCGCTGCATGCATTTATTAGCAGATCTAGTCCAGCTGTACGTAATTGAACCACAGCTTAAATGCGGCCGTCTTATTTAGGGCCTCAGAAGTTCGTTAGAGAACAACTAGCATGACGAAGATCAGGGAGAACGTCGTTAGAAGTTTTGAGTCGGATTTGTGTAAAACAATATTCTTAAACTGTGAATGTTAACTTGTTTATCTTTTACAACAACTTTGACTAGTTTAATCTGATGGTTTACATTGAAATTGAATATTTTCTCTTTGTTGAGTTGCTTATTTCCTTGATGCAGAGCCGGTTCTCATTAACACATGACTGAACATTTCGGATTTTTGTGCAGAATCATGTGTTCGATCTCCAGTTTTTTCAGTCAGAGACGGCTAAGATGGTATAACGTGAAAAGACTTTAGGAGTATGAATACTTTTGCAACGTTTCCAGGCTAAAACTAACAGATCAGGCCGATAATCTCATTTTAATTACATATGAGAAAATTTTAAAAAGTTTCTGTGGATTTTATTTGGGTTCTTCATTTTTAACTGCATGGCTTTGTTTTTTTTGTCCCTAAATTTTCCTCCACATTTCATCCTTTGTTCTCCTCGGTTCTCCCAGCAGCTCATTATTCCATTAGTTTGGTTTCTTGGTGCATTCTGCAGCCATCAGTCACGTCCTTATTGTTTACACTTCTGGCCAAAAGTATTGGTACCCCTGCAATTCTGTCAGATAAGACTAAATTTCTTCCAGAAAATGATTGCAATCACAAATGCTTTGGTGTTAATATCTTCATTTATCTTGCTTGCAATGAAAAAACACAAAAGAGAATGAAAAAAAGAGTCAAATAAATTATCATTTTACACAAAACTCCAAAAATGGGCCGGACAAAAGTATTGGCACCCTCAGCCTAATACCTTTAGACAAAATAACAGTGAACAGCCGCTTCCAGTAAAAATCAATGAGTTTCACACAATGCTCTGCTGGGATTTTAGACCTTTCTTTTTCTGCAAACTGCTCCAGGTCCCTGAGATTTCAAGCGTGTCTTCTCCAAACTGCCATTTTGAGATCTCTCCACAGGTGTTCTATGGGATCCAGGTCTGGACTCACTGCTGGCCACTTTAGAAGTCTACAGTGCTTTCTCTCAAACCATCTTCTAGTGCTTTTTGAAGTGTGTTTTGGGTAATTGTCCTGCTGGGAGACCCATGACCTCTGAGGGAGACCCAGCTTCCTCACACTGGGCGTACATTATGCTGCTAATTCTGTTGGTAGTCTTCAGACTTCATAATTTCATGCACACGGTCAAGCAGTCCAGAGGCAGCAAAGCAACCCCAAAACATCAGGGAACCTCCGCCATGTTTGACTGTAGGGGCCGTGTTTTCTTGAAGGCCTTGTTTCTTTTCCTGTAAACTATGTTGATGCCTTTTCCCACAAAGCTCGACTTTTGTCTCATGTGACCAGACAACAACGTTTTTGGCTTTCTCAGGTAAGTTTTGTCAAACTCCAGCCTGGCTTTTTTATGTCTCCGGGTCAGAAGTGGGGTCTTCCTGGGTATCCTACCCTAGAGTCCCTCTTCATTCAGACCCCGACGGATAGTACGGGTTGACACTGTTGTACCCTCGGACTGCAGGGCAGCTTGAACTTAATTGGATGTTAGTCGAGGTTCTTTATCCACCATCCGCACAATCTTTCGTTGAAATCTCTCGTCAATTTATCTTTTCCGTCCTCATCTAGGGGGGTTAGCCTCATTGCCATGAGCTCTAAACTTCTTGATGACACTGCACACGGTAGACACAGGAACATTCAGGTCTTTGGAGATGGACTTGTAGCCTTGAGATTGCCTATGCTTCCTCACAGTTTTGCTTCTCAAGTCCTCAGACAGTTCTTTGGTCTTCTTTCTTTTCTCCATCCTGAATGTGGTAGAAACAAGGACACAGGACAGATGTTGAGTCAACTTTAATCCATTTCAACTGGCTGCAAGTGTGATTTAGTTGTTGCCACCACCTGTTATGTGCCACAGGTAAGTAACAGGTGCTGTTAATTAGAGAAGCATCAAATGATTTTTCAAAGGGTGCCAATACTTTTGTCCACCCCCTTTTTATGTTTGGTGTGGAATTATATCCAATTTAGCTTTTTGACAATTCTTTTTGTGGTTTTCCATTGAAGACAAATTAAATGACCATTTTAACATCAAAGCATTTTTAATTTCAATCATTTTCTGGGAGAAATGCAGGGGTGCCAATACTTCTGGCCAGCGCTGTATGTAACTTCTGAACTTGCGTGACTTTGCGACCTGCAGATGTCTCCAGATGATGCCGTTCAGCAGATTGAGGGTCTGTCCCTGACCAGCAAGTATAAGAGAATGTAAGTTTGTCATTTCCTCACTTTTACTGGCATCAAACAGATTTATTAGGTTGTTTTCTAACGGGATCGTCTCGTTCTCAGATCTTACGATAAGAAAGCTCCTCCTGTCAGTATGTCCAGGCTGCTGAGCCACGGCTACATGGAGGAGAAGAAGAAGTCTGGCAACGACGACGACACTTCAAGTGCCTGCTTTTTAAATCCTCCAAAATATGACATAATTTAATGAATACATATGAAATCTCACCGAAGTAGATGTTAACTAAACTTAAAGGTTTGAGGTTTAAGATGTTACATTTGTCAGCGTTAAGAAAAGCTTGCAGGAGTGTTCTGATATTTGTAACGTCTCATCTGATAAAGATAATTCAGTCTTTGTTTCCCAGCATTAATATTGACCCAATATGATTTCAGCATAACTCATACAGACTTTTATTCACGTTTGCTTCGTGGGACGTGATTAAAAGACATCAGTCAGGGAAAAATGGTTAACCACAATAGTTACAAGAAGAAAAATGAATTTATTACATATTAATTAACCTTCTTTGAACAACACTTTTAAGAGGCGCGCGGATCAAACGCTGGAAAAGATCGATTCTGACGGAATGACAATATTAGACGTTATTTAGATATTGGTCGATTAAATAAAATATTTGGAGTTTTTTTGTTCTGACTTTTTTTGAAATTGGACAGATCCATTTTGGAGAGACACGCCTGAAAGCTTTCAAGTTAGTGTGAGTTAATATCTCAACATAAGACATGATGAAAAGAAGTTTAGGTTCTTTTTTTTTAATTTTGTTATATTTTGGCTCAACGTACAACAACAAAAAATAAACTATATATATGTTTTTCTACAACTGCCATACAAAAACATACATTTGTAGTTATCTTATTATGTTAAGATAATGTCGATGTTTTATTAGAAAACAATCAAGCCTTCTTGATCTTAATATGAGGAGAAAATTGTTACAGATAAAGTCCAAATATATCAAACCGGTTAAAGGTTTTTATGATAAAATCCTCAAATCTTAAAACCCTTAACGCAAACAAAACCTGATTATCTGGTTTCCTCTAATAATTCAGAGACAGTAGAACCTTCAGATCTTGTCATCCTATTAAAACAAAGTATGACGGAGACGGAAAGACGAAACAGAACAAACCTTATGTTGAATAAATTTGAAAATGAACGTTGAATCGTCTTCTATTTGAGGACAGTTTACGTCACGCGTGTCTGTTTTCTGTCCCCAGGTGTGACGTCAGAACAGACCAGCACCATCATGATGGAGGACGTGGAAGATCTGGACTAGTTTGCTCAGGTTCTGCTCATCAGGATTGAAGACGAAAACGGGGCTTTTAATTAAATAATTAGTTTGTTCTATTTCATTTTTCCCCCCACTAAGGGTGCAAACAGACGCGTCGAGCGTCTCACGTTTTACTCATGTTCATTGTAAATTCACTGACTGTTAGGTTTTGTACTCATGTTGAGGCAAAGGTACCGTCTTGGTTATTTATTGCTCTGGTTTGTAGAGGAGGAAGAAAAAACGAAACGTGTTCTTAGGTAGTCGCTGTGGATGTGTTTTTATTGTTTTGTGCTCGATTTGAAAGCGGGGCTGGAATCGAACAGCCGCCGTGTTTTTGTTTTAGTTTGTTTGTTTTTTAGACTTTTGAGCTTTGCTGCCGTTCGCTTCCCGCCCTGGACGTATGAAGATCGACTTGTTGAGGTCTAGATGTTCGTGGTTTCAGTGACGTGACGTGTCGTTTGCTCCCACCGGCCTGAGATTGGTGAGGCTGCGATCACATGATCCAGTTAAAACTACAGGAAAAGGAGCTTGACGTGTGTTTATTTGATCGATTATACTAATAATTCGGATTTTAAGCTTTTAAAATTAACAAATATTTGGCCTCACTGCTCTGTTTACCTGCCAAAATAATAATAAAATCAGAAAGCAACAGGCTTCAGTTGCTTTAGTGCCAAGCTTGTTTCGCTACATTCCCCCTTCAGGCGATCAAAACATCCCAGTGTCCAGTTTGTAGATAAGCTGCAAGACGCAAACTAACAAAACTTGAATTTTTCTTTCCTTTTTTTTCACTTTTGCACTTCCTGACGCTAAACGTGCGGTAAAAACGTGTTAAAAGGTTTAAAATCGCTGCGTAACTTTAAAAAAACAAACAACTGCTCCTTAAAAGCTTAAAAGCAGCGAAACATCGAGCTGATCCATCGGAGGCGGCCCGAAATGTTCCTGAGAGCCGTTTTACAGTCGGAGCAAAGCGACAATAGAGAGTGACATTACTTTGACTGCCAGGACGTCAGGAGGTGATGGATGGCTGCCTCTCTGCGCCCTGGAGTCATCCAACAGTCTTTGAGTTGTGAGGACCATCTTTATCCCCCACCTATGTTTTTGCTTAATAATTAATCGCAGAAAAACAGAAACCCTTGAAAGAAACGTTGTTTTCATGATGAAACGTGTTTTATCTCTGTGGTTTGAGGAGCTAAATGTTGAATCTGGGCTTTTTGCTTTGCGATGTGAGGAAACGGAGAATGTACCATGTTCTGATCTTTCCTTTGAGCTACGGGTTTATTATTTATGAACTGTTAAATATTCAGGTGAATATTCTGTCGTTCTGTCATGTTTATGAGTTCACAGAGCAGCAGTAGGAACCTTTTAGTGGCTTAGCTCTTCAAAACTATCTTCCTTCTTGTTTTTGTTTGTTTTTTCCTTGTTGAAGTTCTTTAAAGTGTTGGTTTGGCAAAAAAAACGCATATACGCCACCGGAGAGGGAAGCAGGCCTCTCTCACCTCCCCATGTGTAACTGCTTATGTGGAAGGCTGCTCTCACAGTATTAATTGTCACTTCAATAAATGGGCATGTGCATGTTCATGTGTCTTGTTGTTTTTCCCTTCTCTCAATAAGCGCATCGTTTTTTTTTGTTTATGTCAACTATGACCTCCTAATGGTGCAGCAGAAGAGGCCAGGCGTGGTAAATCTGGACGTAATCGATGTCCGAAGCAAGCAGTGCCGACTTTAGCTTTCTTTTCCTTCATCTTGTGACGATCAGCGACTTCAGCCTCCATCTACAGACGTAAACACGGCGCTGATGGGAGACATCTACGTTCTTCTGGTCACTTCGGGATCGATTTCAACAAAATCTAAAAAAAGGAATCGAGCATCAAGATCTGCTGAACATAGCATTAGTTAAGAAGCTGCTTTGGTTCCTTGTCAGTCAAAAGAGTGATTGTAGGTGACATAGATGTGCAACAATGACATAATTCAGAAGTTTAAAACATTCATTAATGGGAGACTTTACGTCTTCAACAGATGAAACAAATATATCTTCCTGTTGAATCAGCTTTACTGGGTAAGTTTGTGTGCAGGAACTTGAAAGGAGATTAGAGGATGTATACGTGTAAGTAAACTTCATTTCTGTGTGTTTTGAAGCAGGTTTGGTAGTGAAAGAAAAGCGCAAGACTGGCTGTAAAACGTAGGAAAAGAAACGAGTTTGCAAAGCCGATCCTGGAGGAGAAATGTGGCAGTTGTAAGGCAAGAGTGATGATTTCCCAGGACTTCAATAGCCGGTGTTATTACTGCTAGGTACCGATATTGAATATGATTTGACAAGATAATCCCACTACAGACATTACGTATATGAATGATAGTTAAACTTTGTTCTGCTCAGATCCACAGCAATGATTGCATCTTCAAGTGAAACCTCCATCATGACAATAAATAGGGTCACGTTTTACACTTTCTTTAATAGGTGATCAATTATAATTGGTTTATAAAAACAGTTTAGTATGTCTAAAAATGGACTTCTGACTATATTTAATATCTGTATTTTTTAACCAACACTAAAGTTTTGGTTGGTTTTGGCGGCCCAGTGTGGACAACAGTGGTAGTGTTTATCTTGAAGGAAGACTACATTTCCCATGAGCACCAGCGGATAGCCTGGTAAAATCCTGATCAGGTGGATTAAAGTACATTTCTGTTTCCAGTGTCTGTGTGAAGGATGAATAGCGATGAGGTGATGAACCTAATTGTGGTGAAACAATGTCAGATGATGATGTTGGAGATAAGAAACGGGGGAAGTGACGTATGCCGTAAAGCAGTCAGAACATTTGTAGTTTTAAGTGGAAGGCAGGGTTCCTGCCACCCTCCTCAAGGTTTCTTGGGGCCTGTTAAAGTGATACGGACCCCTTTGGTTCACCAGAGGCATCATAAGTCGACGTGTGATCAATGAAGGTATTTTAGGAAGGTGGAAAAGTTACTAAGTGTTGCTTTAATATAATTTTTTGTTTTAATTAAAATTTCACGTTTTGTTCCTTTAATTAAAATGATTAATAGTTAACAAATATGTTTATTCTAACATAACATCAGGAAATCTTAAAAATGAATCAATGTCAGATCTAAAGTCTGTTTTTAGCCAATCAGAGGAGAGGATTAAACTAAATTATAATCTGGGCTCTAAGGGAGCTTCATATGTGAACCTGATCACCTGCTTCCTGCTCTTTCATGGATCCATTGACCGGAAGTCATCCATATCCGCACGGTGACGTCACGCCGCGTGCCCGTCTCGTCGCTGACGTCAGGCGCGTGCCTGACCGCGGAGAGACGCGCATCCGATCCAGCTGCAGCCTGCGCGCGGCGGCAACATCTGGCGGGTGCGCGCGTACATGCACGCATCCCCGTTTTTCAGCAGGCAGAGGCAGCGCTGCCATGCGTGGGGAAATCTGTGCAGGAATGACGGCTGAGATCCTGCAGGAGGACTTGGAGGTGAACGCGCGTTTGGTGCGTCTGTGACTTCAGCAGCAGGAGGATGAATCCTGGGAGGAAGCCAGAGCTCTGAGGCTGCAGCTGCAGGGATGTCACCCTGATCCTCTCAGCATCCAGCAGCGTCCTCAGCGTCTTGCGGTCGTCCTGCAGGGTCGGAACGCGGAGGACATGGAGGAAGGGGACACAGAAGGGGAAGGGCCGAGCCGTCCAGGCCTCCGGTCCGAGCCCACCACCACCACCAACCTCCTGGCTTCTGTCAAAGAGCAGGTAAGATCCTGCAGGCTCGCTCTCTCAGGCTCCACTCTCAGTCATTTCATCCTCTCGAATGCAAACGCTGGCCTTATCCAAGAAGCTCCATCAACTCGTCTCCTTGTGTCCTAACTTTGCTTCAGGATTTACATTTGCTGCCTTTGTGTTTCCAGAGAGGCATCATCTGGCTTCTCATTCGCTTAATCCTTTATGATCAAAAAAACAAACACCCTGTTTCAGTTCTAGGGCTTTAAACTATCTAAGCTCAGCATACAGAAATGTCAAACTAAAAACACAGCCGCAAAGATCGCCGTCTCCTATTACTCCAAGTCGGAAGGAGGAAGGCGATGCCAGGTTTGTACTTCTGCTGCTGAGCAGTAAAGACATCTGTGGCAGGTCTGAACTAACCTAAGGTAAGGCCAGTTTAGCACCATCCCAGGTTGGAAGGAAAACAGCAATGGCAGATATAAGTGTGTGTGTGTGTGTGTGTGTGTGTGTGTGTGTGTGTGTGTGTGTTAGCGTTAGCATGATGCTAGACTGGAGGACTACAGAAGTAGTGTTTGTTTGTACCTTGGCTCAATGTCGAGGCGGGAAGTAAACGGCAATGACAGCTCTCTGTGTTGGTACGAGGTGTGAGCGTTGGAGCGCGCTGGAGGAACAGCCGTCGGTGCGTTGGTTCAATGCCAGGGTGGAAAGATTACAGCTGTGTGTTTGTGGGCACAGGGCCAAGGTCAAAAGGCAATATCAATGAACCATTTGCAGCTAATGCTGCTCCGGCTTTGCCTTGAAGAAAAAGGCCAGAATCTAATAACTCCAAACAATATAGATACGACAACCATTTTAGGTTTGAGCAGTTTTAAGTTTTTGTTAAACAATTGCTTTAAACTTCCACAAATGTCTATAGATCAGAGACAAACAGACAAAATATGTCATATATCAATATAACATATCATTGAAAACGTATTTGATCTTCCTAAAAATTATGTTTAGAAGTCTGAAGTCGTTTTTGTTTTAATGGTCGTGTTACATTTTTGGATCACGAAGATTTGGAGGAAACCGATTACGCCATTTTACCGCAAACGCCTCATTCCCACCGCTTAACACAGAAATGATAATGTGGGATAGACCCGAAACATCAACTCCTCTGTACACAGAGGTGTAATATAGTTTATCCAACAAATAAAGGTCATTAAAGCAACACTGAAGAAGTTTCAGTTGTGGTTGATTTTATCAGCCCAGCGTGGACAAAAGCTGGTAGTGTTTTACCCTGAAGGAAGACTACATTTCCCATGAGCACCAGAGCATAGCGTGTTAAAGTCCTGATCAGTTGGATTGAAGTACATTTCTGTTTCCAGTGTCTGTGTGACGGATGATTAGTGATGAGGTGATGAATCTAATTGTGGTGAAACAATCAGATGATGATGTTTTAAGTGGAAGGCTGGGTTCCTGCCACCCTCCTCAAAGGGATAGAGAGCCACTCGAGCCACGACAGAGGCGTCATACGAAAAATACAGGAAAGAAACATTTGTAACATTTAGCATGTGTAATTTATATTGTAAAAAAAGTGCAGTTTGGTGCAGTATAAAAACTATAGAAGTTATAAAAATATATAAATAAATTGTTCAATTGTTAATGAGAATAATGGAAGTGGGAAAAAAGCTTCTCTGTAGCTGGTCGTACGGGTCTTCATTTGGCTGAAGCGTCGGCCTGATGGAAGACACCGAAACAGGTGACGGCCAGGGTGAGACGGGTCGGTGATGATTTTCTCTGCACGCTTCCTGGTTCTGGAGGCATGCAGGTCCAGCAGTGCGGGCAGCTTTACACCAATGGTCCTCTCTGCAGACTTGATAATGCGCTGCAGTCTCTTGGTGTCGTGTTTTGTGAGAGCACTGCCCCACACTGTGATGGATGTGGTGATGATGGACTCTATGATGGCTGTGTAGAACTGCACCA
>JAVLVB010000566.1:202895-213351 GCA_032876305.1 Orestias chungarensis | reverse complement strand
GGGTCACATGACCTCGTACTCAGACAGCGGCTACCAAGACAGCAGCGTCAGTTACTACAGCAACCAGAACGTGGTGCGATCAGAGCCCCGAGCGTCGGTGTCGAGAAGCCCCAGAGCAGAAGGTCAAGCCTCTGGGCAGGTAGGCGTCGTACCTGCAGCAGACAGCCTCACTTTAGTGGTTCTGCCTTCAGCAGGAGAATCTCTGGGACAGCAGCAAGGAAAGTAGACGAGGGTTACTTGTCCTAGTTGGGAACTCATGCGTCTAACTGGGGGAACCACAGCATCAGCTACTGGCTCAGCTGGTGCTTTTTATTCATTAGGCCAGAAAGTTATTAAAACAATAATTTTTTGCTCCTATATTTGAAATAAAGAACTTTTAAAACATAGAAACACAAAAAATTCTCTGCAAAATGTCTTATTCTTGTACATTTTTGTAAACTCTAGGCTGCGAAACTCATTTGGTTCATTTGGTATCCCTACTAGTGGTGATGTATTTCAATCTCATAAAGTGAGAAGTAATTATAACATCGTTGTTGTTTATTTCTGGATTCATTTTAAAATGTATTAGGAATGTAACCGTTTATTCATACAGAAAAGAGCCGGTCAGTTCTGTACTCTCGTTTATCGAACAAATAAGGCGTTTTTTTTTTTATTATTTGGATTATAGCGTCCTGAACCTCATGAAAACATTTCTGATATATGAAAAAAACAAACAGGTTTGTGTTGACCCTGTGACCAGAGGCGATTCACCAATATCTGCACCTTTATGGTGCTTTTAAAGACTTCTGGTACACTAGATATTATAAATATTAAAACAACGGCAAATAGGTTTAAATATTTAAAAGCTCTATCTAATCAGTGCTTTTACCTGACTATGCTTTATTAAGGAATATAAAAATCAACAATCGGTGCCGTTGTGGAGACTTTAATGGTTTCTTGACTTTTTTGCTCCTAAAACTGATTCATTACTGAAAGACGTGCAGGTGTTGCTTATTTTTTACATGGTGCTTCACAAACGTACATAAGTAATGGGATGACCTTGAAAGGAGACTCAGTAGCTCCATGTTACTCAAAAGTGAGGTTTTATTTTTATTGTTTTGATTGTATAAATTTGTAAGTAAAGATGAAATGATCTTAGAAGTGAACAATTTCAAGGTGAAAGGAATTTCCAAAGAAACTTCTGCAGAATGCCTCTGAATTGTGATAAGATTAAACTCAGGTGCTTCGTCTTTTATGTTTGACACACTTGATATAGAGAATAGTTTATTTTACGACTTTAGAAGCAGATTTAAAATGTTTCTTGCTTTTTCGGATAACCAGTCGAGCTAAAAGTTTCATACTAGCTAATATCTGTAAGATGGAGCGAAAGCTCACAAGTGTGATTTCCAAGAGACCTGATTTAAAATCTTTTCGTCGTCTAGAAAAGATCCACAATTCTAGACCCACAATTCAAAAAAGCTTTAGATTTTTGGCTTTGTTCAGCTTTAAATGTTTAAAAAGCCGAAGCTTTTTAAGATGAAAAGCCCCAAGGTTAGCAATGATTTAAGCAGCTGAAACATAATGAGAACTGGACAAACTCGGCAGTAAAGCTCAACTGAGGCGACTTCATTGAACCACACAGGAGGAAAACATATTTTGCCGTCAGTTTTTCCAGCTGCTGCAGCTCGTTTCCTTCCCTGCCTGCGTCTGAGAGACGGCAGCCGCACCGCCGATTAATTATTGCCTTCAGAGTCGTGTTGAACAATTTCCTACCTAATAATTGTCACCGTGTTTTTCTCACCTCACTTTTTATGCGCTCTCTGTCAGACAGATGAAACAAGCACGGCTGATTTTATGTGAACTCATTTTAATTCCCTCCTGATGTGAAACCCCGTCAGCATCCTTGGATGCTGGGTGATAATTTCCATGAGACGTCAGCAAAGCTTCGTCTATTGTTACTTATAACTGGTTTTATATTTAGTATTATTATCAATAAAATATTAGCACTTAATAACCAATTAACAAACCTTTTTCTTCAGCCTATCACTATTTTCTATTCAACCTTTAAAGGTGAAACTACGTCTTTGTCTCAGTCTCTGTTGGCTTGTGATGGTTTTTTATGTGTTTTCTGCGTAACGAAGCAGCTTTTCAAGCCCATTTGGTCCAATTATTAACACTTTAACGGTGCTCCCTCAAACATAATGACCCGTTAAAATGAAAGTCCACTAATAGAAATATAGTCCTCTGTGTCAGACTAATTAAATGTCACCTTTGGATGGGATTGAAAAGACTTGTTTGTTTTCCAGGCATCTAGTCGGATGTTGAGGAGAATGGCGTCCCTCCCCTCCAGGAGCCAGTCACCCGGAACCGTCTCCCCGTCCCGCATCTCCATGCGAACATCCCTGGGCAGCACGTACGACTCGCCCATCCTGTCCGAGCCCAAGCCTCTGGCCGCCGTCTTCCCCGGCACCATCATGCCGCCGGCCTGCCTGTCTCCGACCTCCCCCGGCCAAGCCATCCCGTTCCTGGGAAACGGAGGGGGAATGGTGGGCGGGGGCCGCCTGGGCTCCACCCTGTCCCTGATCGAGGGTCGAGCTTTGACGGGATCGCCGCTGCGCTCAGGGATGACGGCGATGCCCCAGCACTACGGCTCCACGCTGCCCAGACAGAGCCAGTCGCTGGCTTACGGTGCTGATCCGTACGGCCTGTACCAGAGGAGCGCCCTGCCGCGCCCAGACAGCCTCATAGGTCTGTTACAAATCTGACCGAACTTTACTATGCCAGTCATTTTTGCATCTTTTATTGTTTATCAGGTTTACATTTCATTTTTCAAGGCGACTTTCCAGATTGAAACCCTCAAAACAGCCTAATAGTGATAGACTGTTTTGTTAATTTAGCTAAAAAGTCATAGAAATACTAAACATTTAAAAGCAACACTAAAGAAGTTTCAGTTTTGGTCGATTTAGGCGGCCCACTGTGGACAAAAGCTGGTGGTGTTTTATCCTGAAGGAAGACTACATTTCCCATGAGCACCAGCACATAGCCTGGTAAAATCCTGATCAGTTGGATTGAAGTACATTTCTGTTTCCAGTGTCTGTGTGAAAGATGAATAGTGATGAGGTGATGAATCTAATTGTGGTGAAACAGTCAGATGATGATGTTGGAGATAAGAAACGGGGGAAGTGACGTATGCACTAAAGCAGTCAGCACATTTGTAGTTTTAAGTGGAAGGGAGGGTTCCTGCCACCCTCCTCAAAGTTACTTAGTGCCGGTTAAAGCGATACGGACTCAGGCCACGACAGAGGCATCATTCAACGAGCTGTAAGTCCACGTACAATCACAAAAGTTATGAAGATATTTTATGAATGTTAAAAGTTACTTAGTGTTTCTGTAAAGTAAAATGTATTGACGTTAATTTAACAGAGTTGGGATGACTAAACCAAGTTGTCATAGCGATTCCCATCTTTTTATAGGAGCTGCTTGGAGTCAGAGAGCCGAACGGGAACAAAAACATTTGGTCTGACGTTTGTCAAAACATTCATCACTGTTATTAAAAAAAAAAAAACTATGCAAACTTTTCAGAGCTTAAAGAAAAATCTCCTTAGTTTCACGTGTGCAAAGTTACATGGGAGAACCACCCACCACATGTGAAGTATTGAGAGTCACATGAAAAAATACACACATACACGTTTAGATTTTGATATAGGAAAAAAAACGTAGTCACATAGTCATATTCATGGGATCTGTCAGCATACAGACATTTGCCGCTCCTCCTCTCAGCTGCTTTTCTTGTACTGCTTCTGCTGCTGTGGTTTAGTGATGTTTGATAAAATAATATAAAGTATCTGTTTGTTTTAATGGTTTAATGCTAAATATTGTGGGTTAAACAACCTTTAGTTCCTGGCTTTGGGAGAAAATGTGGAGAATTATATTGCCTGTGAATGGGAAGCTAAGTGGAAGCTACACGCTCACTTTAGGGATTTGACAGAGAACCGTTTGCAGAATCATGAACATAAACAAAACCGTGGTCCTAAAAGTAGTTTAAAGTAAATCTTGTCAGAGCGTTTCAAAAGCTAAAACACTCCAAGGCAAAAATCTATTAACTCAAACTGGATGATCAGTTAAAACAGCAGCTTAGTTGATGTTAAACGATGTTTCTTCTATGAATTGTGGCCAGTTATTATCTATCTGATCATAAACTATCCAGAGAAAACTCTCTAGTTTCAAATCTTCTGTTATTTTTTTTACATCTAAACATGTGGATTTATAAGACAAATCCATCATTTTTAGGTATTTTTGTAGCGTAATTGGGAGATTTTGTACGGTATTTTGCAAAAGTCAAACAATAAAATGAAACTTCTAAGGTTCTAGTGTTTAAATAATCAACAGATGCTTAAAAAACTTCTGCTATTCTTAGACATGCCCCATAATAAACCTTCTACAGTCTTCGTTCTTGACACAGAGGCCTGATATGGAGAGGATTGAAAGCTGCGGTCCTCCATCGCATGAATCTGTAATCCGAGAGGTCAAGAGGTCGGCTATCACCTCCAGGCGCTACCGATTTCTATCCCTGCTGCGACCCGACGCTCCGGCTGTGAATAAACTGGAGTCTGTTTCCGACGTGGATGTCTTTTCTGAGTGAACTGGTTTCACTGGGACTGGATCATCCAGAGTAACGTCCTGCATGTCAGGATGAAATATTTAAACTTGGGGTTCCTTGGAAGCGTGCTCCCAGGCGTCTCCAAGATGAAACTCTAAAATGATGCAAGCTGCTGTAAAGGGAGAGGAAGGGCTTCCGCTGACGGATGGCTTCACGTTAGTCATTTCGGATGAGGTGATGGATGCATCCTCGTACTGAGTGAAAAAACAGTCTCAGCTTACATGAGCAGAGGGATTCCCCTTAGATTTCTCTCTCAGGCAATGCTGGTGGCGAACTGACGGCTGAGTTAAAGGATGAGGGGATGGTGACGGTTTAGACAGCGAGAAATCTTCTCTTTTTGCTGCTTTTAAGCACAATCTGCATATTTTTAATGTGATTTAGGATAAGCTGTCTTGTCTTGCATCTTTTAAACCTTTTGGCCAAAGACCTCAATATGGCCGCGACATGCACACGACAGGTTTTGATGCTCAATTCCAATTTTTTTGCTAATATTATTATTTAAAATCCATCTGTGGCTGGATTTTAAAGTTGTTGATCAATGTCGAGCCGTCCGCATCGCGGACCAGAGCGAGACGAAGGAAGCTGACATTAGGTCACCAACATGCGCTCGCACGACTCAACAGTACGAGCCGTTCTTGTGGCTTCCTGCTGTTTTTCTTTCACTTGCATTCATTCATATGTCTTTCTTTATTTTAACAGTGATGATCCGCCTGTTACCTGAAGTTACAGCCTACACCTGCACAAACATTAGCCAGTAGCACGTCTGGCTGCTCTGCTGGTTTATGGGTTAAGATGATCTAATTGTGGTGAAACAATGTCAGATGATGATGTTGGAAATAAGAAACGGGGGAAGTGACGTATGCAGTAAAGCATTCAGCACATTTGTAGTTGTTTTCTGTGGGGTTCTTACTTAGTGTTGCTTTTTTTTTTGCCTAGCTTTCAGTCTGTCATTTTAAAACAAGCTTCACTGAAGTTTCCAGCTGGAGTTGGACTTATTTTCGACACACGGCAGAACGTAAAAAGTGACAAATAAATACGTCCTACTTTAAATCCAGGTTCTCAGTAAAACCATCTAGATCTGATTGGTGACGTCAAGTGTCTCGAAGTTTCAGCCGTTTCATCGGCCATAAAAACTGAGTGATTCATTATTTGATTTTGTGCCGTCACCATCAGATTCGTAACATTTAACGATGACTTTACTCGCCCAGATGACGGGGAGCTAATTGACATCCCTGGAGTTCCTTCCTCGTGCCTCTATGATTGGGCGGCGTCTTGCTGAGAAACTCGAGAAGGGATTATTTCCGTGCCGCTGCCAGAATCTTCCCTGAGCCTGGCTTACGGACGTCTTTGAGGCGAATTTCCCACCAAACAGAAGCGCGTCGGCGTGGCTTTGAACTGACAGTGACACCTGGGTCTGTCGGAGCTGAAGAGTCTTTGTTCTGCAGACACTAAGCCAGATTTATCATTCCTCCTGGTTTTATTAGCCGTTTATCGGCAACTCTCTCCCTGCTGATGCCGCAGAGACACAGATTTACTCCTGCATCCAAAGCCTCTCCCTCTGACACATATAGGCCCATTTCAGTCGCACAGGCACACATGGTCCTCAGCTGAGATCATATCTTCTGGCTGCGGCTGTTTAAGTCGAGGCGTCAGTGTGGGACGTAACTACAGACGCTTCCATGCTCTTGTTTTGGTTCTGCATGTGTAAAAATGCGTCAGAAACTTGTGCGCTTCAGCTAAGTGGCATATCTGTTATTTCCAGATGCATTCTGGTCTACCCTGCAGATCTTTCATAATCCCAGATTACATAATCACGATAAGCAGCCGACATGATTAGGCCAGAGATGATATACAAACGCCTGACTAATAAATGTTTCTATTATGAAAATCCACATAAAAAAACAGGCTTTGTCTTAAAGCAGGAAATGAAAACACAAACCTCCACCGCAAAGCTTTACAGTGTGTCATGCTGATGTAAACAACAATTAAGGTGAAGCCTATATCTAACAACTCTGAACGTTATTCTGAAGCTGAAATATAGTCACGATTGCTACCCAGCTCCTGGTTCAGTCTATTGTTATCTCCTGACTGGTCTACCAGCCTGTACGGTAAAACCTTTATAAATGATCCAGAACGCGGCGGCGCGTCTGGTCTTCAACCAGCCCAGAAAGTCTCATGTCTCCCCTCTGTTCATGGAGCTTCACTGGGTACCCCTGGCTCCCCTCATCAAATCCAACTCCCTGATTCTAGCCTACAAAGTGCTGAAGGGTACGGCTCCTATCTACTTGAATATTCTACCAAAGGTTTATGTCACAGCTCGGTCACTTCTGTCATCCATGGATTGTGGTCTAGCAGTGTCTACACCACGCTTAAGACAATCCAGACTGTTTTCTTGGGTTGTTCCAAGATGGTGGAATGACCTACCAAGCACCACAATAACAGCAGCGTCCCTGTCTGTCTTCTAGAAACTCTTGTAGACCCACCTCTACAAAGAGCATCTCCTATCCTCTCTTCCTATCTCTTCACTGTCACCTCTGACTCTGACTAGAGAGTTTTCTCTAGATAGTTTATGATCAGATTGATAATAACTGTAACATGGTGTCTACTTTGTAAGTTGCTTTGGATAAAAGCATCTGATAAATGCAGAAACATGAACGATTGATTGGTTTTTAAAGAGCAGCCAATCCAGGTGGTCCCTTCATTTTCCTTGGTGCTGATTGGCTGAATCTCAAAGAGCGTTCATAGAAACCCTGTAGATGTTATCTTATATGCTGCTCTACATATTTGGTGTTTGAACTACTTAAATAGGCAGTTATGTGAGTTTGTTAGCGGGAGTCTTACGTATTATTGATGATTATGTACTTTGCAGACGTTCTGATCCACATTAGTTACGTTTAAGCTGTCATGTCTCACGTTTCTGCTGGACAGTTCATGTTCCGACACAATTTTTGTTGTCCTTGCCTCTTTTACATTAATCTGGATCTATGCAAGCTCCAGTTAAGAAGACGAGAAGAGGCTTTCTATGTCCCAAACGTGACACGCTACCTTAATGTGTTCCCCAACTGTCGACATCGAGATCTTTATATCGAAACTCTCTGCATAAAGATGGAGTTCATAATTCCTAAATAGCCCTAAAAACATTCCCAATTACTTCTCTAATATTATGAAGTGGCCACACTAAGGACCATGTAATAACGCTTGTGAAAACTGCTTTGTTTTCCTTGCTAATGTCTTTCCGACTGTCCATTTTTTGTCTGCTATGATTCAGAGTAATAATAACGTTCTCTTCCCCCTATACGCCTATGCTTTTTCATTAAAACTCTTTATTGCATCATTTTAACAAATAATAACCTCAATTTCTTATATTTTGTATAAATCAGTCGAATGTTGTGAAGAACATTTCCAGGGTTGGAAGGTCTAATGTCAGTCAGACAGATGCAGCCCATCCAGAAAACTTCAAAACTACTTAAACACTGAGTTCCTTTAAGTGAGGGCAAAAAAACTCACCTGCAAAAGGCCATGAATTATTTCTAGACTTTATTCAATAATTACTGAAACATGATTATTTCTGAACATCTTATTTAACAATTGTTCCTCAGGAGTTCATCATATCAAGCTTTGAACTGACAGGATGCTGAAAAGTGCTTCACTATTAAACTTGACCTGAAGGGAAATGATCATCTATCATTCAGTAGTTTGTATTTGTGAGGAAAACCTTGACATTTCTGGAGGTTTTGTCTGCAAAATTAAACACGTTCATATTTAGTGGCCCTAATATGTATTCTCTGGGGGACTTTGTAGGATTAATCTCCACACCCGAGTCATCTTCATAATTAAATAACCTCCAGTTTCATAACCAAACCTCTCCTTGCAACAGCTTCCTGTTTCCAGTGTCTGCCTGGTTGATTTTGCAGCTTCAAAACTCTTATTTGCAGATCAAAGATTTGGTTGTTTTTTTGTCTCAAATGTCTCAAATTACCCCCAAAAGTAATAATGTTTTACGTTTAGTCGTCGATTTTAACATCAGATTTGAGGAAATCGTAACGAGGAGAAGCGTGGCAGAGAAATGCTTTGTGTGTGAATCTTTAGCTCGAGCTGCTCCACTGATCCCGAGTCTCTCCTCCCTCTTGTGCCCCGAAGCCTCTTTATAATTGGAGCCCTCTTTGAGCTGATCCGCTGTGAGATCGGAGGATGGAAAAACCCTGTCCTGCTTGTTTGACTTCTGATGTGGAGGCCTTAGAGCGAAGTGATATAAGAATGACCAGAATCATGCTGCGGTTTTTTCTAAACTGAACCATGAACTTTCCTCTGCAGGCCTTTTGCACCCATTCTCCACAAATAAGATGTTTTGTTGATGATAATCCGGCGTGAATAGAAGACGCTCTGCTGTACATTTATAATTTGTTGGTGTCCAGATGCTGAGAGCAGATGAATAAAGTAACTTGTGGATTTGATTTGTGCACCTGCAGGGCTGCACAGCTCCTACGCCGGTCACGGGACGCAGATAGACCCGGAGCTGAGGGCCGCGCTGTCGCCCGACTGCCAGATGACGCCCGTTTTCGACGAGCGCTCCTTCCAAAGCCCGCTGTACCACAGCCCCAGCCACGACCCACAGGGCTCCCTCTACAGAGCAAACGCAGGTACTACGCCCACAGACGCGACTTCACGGACACCGGAAGCCCCTGAAATCAAGACTGGAAGCTACCATTCTACATTATTCTTAAAACTTGAGAGCTCTGAAACTCCCGCTACTCGATCCTAGTGTCTATGTTTTGTAATTGTGGAGTTGCAATAGTTCTAGTGTGATGCAAATACTAAAAAAGTGCCGAAATTGCCCTTTATCAGAGTTTCACATTTCAGAAAATGCTTTCAGGAACCACAAACCTGGTTTTAAATATAAATATAGTTTAAAATATAGTTTAGAGTAATCTAGTCCATGTTGGAAGCAACTTTGCTTTGTAGTTTCGTTATCTAGAGAAGATTAAATGTGCTGAAGGTGGCGTAAAATTAGACGGAATAGCCCTTTAGCCATTTCCCTAATCTGCAGCTAGAATTGATAGCAAACTTCAGCTTCATGGTTCGATGTAATCCTCCGGCAAGCAAAGGAAAGTTTATTTGTATAGCACATTTTCGTGTTCAAGACCATTCAAAGTGCTTTACATAGGAAAAAAGATCAGAAAAATGAAACAATAAAATCAGCTTTAAAATTAAAAGAAATAAAATTAAAATAAAATAATAATAATAACATTCTCAGTTGCTATATGCACAGTTAAATAAGGCTGTTTTCAGCCTGGATTTATACAACGGCAGAGTTGAAACCTGTCTAACCTCTTCAGGAAGACTGTTCCAGATTTTAGGAGCATAAAACTGGAATGAAGCCTCCCCTTGTTTGGTCCTGAGTCTGGGCATCAGCAGGAGGCCACTACCTGAGGTTCTCAGAGTCCTGGCTGGTTCATATGGCTCTAACATGTCAGATATGTACTTTGGGGCTAAACCATGAAGAGACTTGTACACAAGCAAGGCTGTTTTAAAGTCTATTCTTTGAAAGACAGGAAGCCAGTTTAGAGACTTGAGCACTGGACTGATGTGGTCATATTTCCTGGTTTTGGTCAGAACTAGAGCAGCAGCATTCTGGATGTTCTGAAGCTGTCTTAAGGCCCGTTTAGAAAGCCCAGTGAGCAGGCCGTTACAGTAGTCTAACCTGCTAGAGATAAAAGCATGGATAAGTCTTTCTAGGTCTGGTTTAGAGACTATTCCTCTGATTCTGGCAATGTTTTTAAGATGGTAAAAGGCTGCTGATGTTACTGATTTAATGTG
>JAVLVB010000566.1:183256-202795 GCA_032876305.1 Orestias chungarensis | reverse complement strand
CGTCAGAAGGTAACTGATGACACTTTCTCTTTGTTTCTGTGGGCCACAGACAATTATTTCAGTTTTGTCTGAGTTTAACTGGAGGAAGTTGTTCTGCATCCACAGACTGATCTGTTCAGTACAGTGACACAATAAATCAACAGGCCCATGTTCTCCTGCTGTCAGTGACACGTAGATCTGAGTGTCATCAGCATAGTTGTGGTAGGACACATCATGGTTGCGTATTAGCTGGCCCAATGGAAGCATGGACAGATTGAATAAAAGGGGTCCCAGGATCGACCCCTGGGGAACCCCACAGGTCACACCCATTCGGTCAGAGACGCAGTTCCCAATTTCATCAAAGTAAAACGCGGAATAAATATTAGAGAGAAATAATCATGACAA
The DNA here is from genome assembly GCA_032876305.1 of Orestias chungarensis. Classification (NCBI taxonomy): domain Eukaryota; kingdom Metazoa; phylum Chordata; class Actinopteri; order Cyprinodontiformes; family Cyprinodontidae; genus Orestias; species Orestias chungarensis. The sequence goes on along the minus strand of JAVLVB010000566.1, from coordinate 202,411 downwards.
ACTGAAGAGTTTGTTTCAGATTTTAAAAAAAATCACATATGTGAATTCAGTGCTTAAAATTCAAAAGGCTTTTAAATTTCAATATTCATGTTTGTAGGCAAGACTGTAGATAAATAAATATCATTTATCAACGTGTCGTTTAATTGTGATTTAATTGTTCCTTCGTCGTCCGTCAGTCTGCGACTGGTTTTTCCTTAAGACTGGAAGTTAAATGAATATATTTCAGAAATTTAGAAGAGAAGTTTGGTTTCCAGAATGAAACACAATAGTTTATTTTGTTGTAATTTGTTATCTAAGAGCTAGAGAGTAGGTTTGAAAATGAATACTAACTTTTTACCAGTAGAGGAAGAAAAATGCACCCTGAAAATTTAGATTTATCAATTAAAACGTAAAAACAATAAAAAAAATCACATTTTTAGGAATTTAGATTGAGCTTATTTTAATATTTCAGACTCATAAATCTTAAAACTTCTGCTTTATTTCTTTACCTGATACCCGCTTGATTTTTGCTCCTTGGATATGTCTCTGTCAGGTAAATATGATGAATAAAAAAATCAAGTTTAAGGTATATTTCTGTAATCCTGTCTCTGTTTTCGGATTTTGTTTCAACACGACCATGAGCTTCGTTTTTGCCTCTCATCAGATCATTTATCTTTAAAAAAAATGAGTCTTGCAGGCGGTGAAGCTGTGATTACTATGAGTCCCTGAGGTCAGCTCTTAATTACGCTGAAGCCTTTCATGTTCTGCTGCAGCTCCCTAATAAAACAAATGGAAGCTTCGGTGCTGCGTGGAAGGCGACGGCGGCGTGTCCAGGGAGCCGTTTTCATTTAGTTTAGTCGTTATTTGGGCTGAATTCAGACATTATGTTCGGTTTAAGCGGTTCGCGGCCTCGTGAAGCCGATAATCTCATCCATGCTCCCGTTCTCTGTGCTTTCTGACTCTCGTCTGCTCTGCCACGCTCCCAGGCATGGGGACCCTTCCTCGGACCACAAGCCATTGCGGCACTCTGCCATACCAAAGAAGAAGCTTCGGGCTGAGCTCGGCGGCCGCGTACGTCGACGCCATCAGGGCGTCCACTGAGCCGGCGTTCTCCCACCGCCACTCTGCGCTGGTGGACCGGGTCATCACTCGCACGCCGTCGATCGAAAGCATCCACAAAGACCCCAGGTAGTCGGAAACTTAACATGTTCTGATGTTTAGAAATATTTATTATATATATATTATATATATATATATATATTCACTGCTTGGTTCTATAGAAGCTATTGTTTGTATGGAAGTAAATTAAATGACATATATGGATATATATATATGGTGGAGGAGCCTCTCAGTTGATCTTTCGACCTCTCAAAGCCACATTCAGGCTGAATTTTATTGATCAGTTCAACAAAGCTGTGCAATAAGTGACAGTTTTTAACCCCTCAGGTTAATAAATTGCAGCAATTGTGAGCCATTTTTCATATTTAAATGTTTCAATCAATCCACATTTTAGGGTTTATGAGGGTTTCGACTCCTTCCGAAATGCAGACTTTGACTAGACCATTCCAAAAAACCCTTCATGTTGGCTCGGTGGTGTGTCCTGGCTGGCAGGATCTTTCCAGAGATGCTGCTGATTTTACCCCAGATACTCGTCATGTGTGGATATTAGCTCTCCCTGTGGGTTATCTGGAGGTTTAAAGCATTTAGGAATATCTTCATAACCTTTTTCAGGCTGATAGATGTTAACTTAGTTTCCCTAATTTTTTTGTCTACTTTATGCTGTTATTAAGCTCTATTCAAAGGATTTCTTGTTTTTTTACCTTTGGCTTGGTTAACTTAACCCTTTATATGGTTAACAATGTTTAATTTATAATTCTTTAAAATCAGTCCAGAACAATGAGTTAGATGAGTATTTAAAAACCAAACAAATAAACAATTATCGCAGTAAAACAAGTATCAACAGTAAACTCTCAGGATGTTAAAATAAAAAGTAAACATTGCACTTTTTATACAACCTTTATTTTGGTAAATTATTGTACATAGCGTTGTATATTTAGTTAATATCTTGTACATATTTTGCACTTTACTACTTTGGATCTCTGCTTTTAAGCAAATTAAATGTTTCTTTTTGCTTACCTTGCACAATAAGCTATAAAAAACAGGATATATTCATTGATTTCACTTTGTATTTCCAAATTGAGAATATTTCAAGTGTATGATAAGAGTTAACGTTGATGTCCGCCTGTAGAAGCTACAAACTGACACACACGGCCATGTTCCTCCTCAGGGAGTTCGCCTGGCGTGACCCAGAGCTGCCAGAGGTCATCCACATGCTGCAGCATCACTTCCCCTCCGTCCAGGCCAACGCCGCCGCCTACCTGCAGCACCTGTGCTACGGAGACAACAGGGTCAAGGTGGAGGTCAGTGATGGGTGGCGACACGCCGGGCGGCAGTCTGGATGAAACGGAGACGATGCGTCACAAACTCTGCATGGGGGACAAGCCTGCTGCTGTTTTGAGGTTTAGCTGAAGGCAACACAGCCATTAAGGATGTTTTATTCTGTTTGGTATCGTCTGCCTTTGTGTTTTCACTCCTGAGTTTAATTTAACTTTTTTTTCCCTATGAAACGCAGCCAGAATCAGAGCCAAAGCACCATCTGCTGCGGAAAAACTTTACCTGCCGTCGCTGCCAAGCTTTCATCTTAGTGCCGCTTTTCATTTTCCTTTGGACTCAAACCCTTTTGTTTATTTGTGCAATCAAATATTTTCAGTCGCTAAAAAAAAAAAAAAGAAGTAGGGGAGAAATCGGCGGGTTTGCTTCTCTCCTTAAACCTAAAAATAACCCAATCTGAGCAGGATTAGGATTGACAGCTGGTGCTTCATGAAGTGTCTGGTCTGGGATCTGCAGGTGTGCCACCTGGGAGGGATTCAGCACCTGGTGGACCTTCTGGACCACAAGACAGACGAGGTCCAGAAGAGCGCCTGCGGAGCTCTGAGGAACCTGGTGTACGGCAAAGCCACCGACAGCAACAAGGTGGCGCTGAGGAACTGCGGCGGCGTTCCCGCTCTGCTGCGCCTCCTCAGGAAAACCACCGACAACGAAGTCCGCGAGCTGGTCACCGGTACGCCTGTTAGCTTAGCACAAGCATCAGCATCCTTTACCAGCGCTTATGATGCTATATGATTTGAATACGGATCACAGTCTGTTGTTTAGATACAGTTTGATTTGTTTCAATTCAATATGATTCAGGTTTTGATCCGATACAATCAGATGATGTCATACGATCATATGACATCATTTGATAGATGTTTTATATTTTAGAACATCTTCTACTTCAATTCAATATCTTACATTTTTTGATATGGTTGGTTACATTTTGAAACAATACGGTAATAAATTATTTGAAATGTTTTAAAGATGCACAACCATTGGTGACCATCCTTCCACTAAATAGCAGAAATAGCGTTTTTGCTAACTTAAAACATTTAGTATAGTTAGATAAACATTTTTTGTATACATATTAAAGCATTAAACTAATTTACTTGCTGATTTTGTAAACTTTTAGTTGATTAAATTTTAACTGTTGTGTTAAGACTTGTTAGAGTACTTTTGCCTTTTATATTGATGAATAAACTGCAACAGGTATCAACATTGCAGTATTTGGCGCAAACATTGCAATTACCTGTGTTGATATATCACCAGGTGATGCATATTTTATTACATTTTGTGAGATGTGGTGAATATTCAGGTACACTAACCTTTAGTACAGCCACTTTCGATACAATAGTTTGCATATTTTGATAGATTAGGGGGTAAATGTCTGCTGATTCGCAAATAGTTAAAAGTGCTCATTTATTCGGTAGTTGTTGGAACTTCTGGTCAACATAACATGTTTTATTATTGTTTTGTATGACTGAATTTACCTTTTTATCATCAGCATCTTAATAGTATTATGATTTAAAATTAGGTTTAGCGCTACTAAGTTTTAAGTTAGCGGTTTTCAGCAGTGATTGGATGGTGTTGGGAATGATGAGACGAACTTAGAAAAACACTTTATGATACATTTCATAACAATGATACAATATTAGAATACAAGGTAATACATTACAAGTTTTGTTATGGAACAATATTATATGACAAGACATTTTGTTACAATGTATAACATGTTTTAATACAGTTAGAAACAATGTTTCTCAGTGAAAAGCTACAGTCCAAATGTAGCCAACATACCCTTTGAAACGGGTTTAAAAGGGTATGTAGGATATGGGGCGGAGCTTAACCAATTAGAATAGAGTTGACCATTTAATGACTCATCATATACACTATATCCTATCATACTAAAAAAGGTGTTCCTACTTCTTAAAATAGTGTTTAATATTATTGTCTATAAAAGGTTTAGAAAGGGTTTGGTTTTCTTGTGTGATTTAACATATTTTATTGTGTATTTAGCACCTGATTTCAGGCTTTCTTAAAACCAAGTGATTGCACTGATTTTGTTATCTTAAGAAATTTAAGTCTTAAATATTATATAAAACTGTGATTTCATGTGATTTCAGCATCCAAATGACCAAAATCTGTCTCCAAATGCTAACGTGACACTGAAATCCTGCTGCGATGTGCGTGGGTGTTCTCCCGCTCGCGAGGTCTGTCGGCCAGCTGGCCGGCTCCGTGGCTGAGCGTCGCTCTTTGCGGCTGGCTGGCGCTCAGGCGCTGCATTAATCCCTGTATCGGCTGTTAAGTGGGAGGTGAGAGCGGCAGAGGCTTAAACACTTGCCTCACACTGTTGACGGAGCGGATCTAGGCACAGTCGTCGGGACAGATGCTCCGATAATGTGCTTAGGAAACAGGACGGCGTCGGTGGCTCGGCCCATACTGTTGAAACCAGCCGATCAGAAGCCGTTAGACTCTCAGGAACACAGAGGAGAGTCCTCATATCGAGAAGCTTCTATTTTTAAATGCTCAGCTCAGGGTTGGGATGATTACCCCACTGCAGGACGCTCTGTTTCAATCAGGAGGTTCCTCTCCCACCATTCACATGATGCGCAAGGCTTAACATTCAGAAACGTTCCCCGCATGTTTAAAACATCCCCCAGTCTTCTCTGTTTCGGGAGGAAAAGAACGACTGGCGTATGGAGTTCATCTTTGGCAGCTTTAGGAGGATTTGTTTGACAGACAGCCGTGACCGATGAGGAAGGCCAGCGAACTCGTTGAGGATTTAGGGACCAGAATGGGACAGTTTTACAAGTTTTTAAAGTCTTTCACAGATGATTCTTGTCAAGATCGTCATCTCAAGCAAATGTTTGAAAAGTGTAACAATTTGCATGCGTGTCGTGTTCAGCAAAGGTCTGGAAAGGCCCAGACTGTCGGCTTTAAATGAAAGGAAATCAAGACCAAACCCGGAATCAAGGCGACAAAACGTGCAAATGCACGAGTTAATTCACTCTTGTGCAGTTAATTAATGTTTATTTTCAGGAGCATTACGGCTTCAAAGGTTATAGAAGAAGATTTCAAACATATTGTTTAAATCCAGTGATGTTCGAGACGCTTTTTGGAGCAGACAGTTTAAGGCTTTGAAACCTTGTCAAACATGGTGGCGGCAGTATCATCATGTTGGATTGATTCAGGAACTCTCCATAACTAAGCTTCTTGATGTCACACTAATATGTGAACATGGTTAATCATTTCATATAGATCTGTCTGTCGATCTATGGACCAAAACTAATTTGTGCAGAAATGCTAAATCAAATCCATATGAGTCAAATTAAAGGAATCAAGGAGCAACTTTTATTCGACTTTGAATTTTAGCAATGAGGAGACATTTACCCACTGGGATGAAGACGTCCAACAGTTTATTGAACGTCTAGATTAAGCTTAATTCAAGAAATATATAAACTTCCAAACTTGACGCTGAGTGGTTCTTAGATCTGACGCTGATTTCTGATTGCGCAGGCGTGCTGTGGAACCTCTCCTCGTGCGACGCGGTGAAGATGACCATCATCCGGGACGCCCTGAGCACGCTCACCAACACCGTCGTCATCCCCCACTCCGGATGGAGCACCGCCTCCCACCGCGACGACCACAAGGTCAAGTTCCAGTCCTCCATGCTGCTGCGCAACGCGACGGGCTGTCTGAGGTGAGAGTCGAACGCGCCCGTCACCGCGTCCACGAAGCAGAAACTTCTCCTGTTTAGGTGTTTTAGGACGAATCCAACAACATACGACACGAAATGTTGAAAGATTGCAGGACTACTGTTTATTTTTTCTGTTTAATCTTTTTGGGATTAAACAAAACAAACTTACTTTTTGATGGTGAGATTTTTTCAAGACATTCAACCCCAGAAAGTTACATTTTTGTCATTCAAATACTGCATATCTACTTCCCATTAAAGTATTTTGCATTCTAAATTGAAAACAAAAGGCTTGAGACCCGGACGAGACGTTCAGCTCACAGCCCTAAATAAACAGTCAAGACAAGCTTAATGTGTTAGAATGGCCTAGTCAAAGGCCATACTTTATTGTGGTCGAGAATCTGTGAACAGACCTAAACACGCTCTGCAGTCTATCCAGTCAGATTGATGCTGGTTTGCAATGAAGTATAGGAGTAAAACAAATTGTGTTTGGATTTTTAAAGTCTGTAAATTTATATCAATAAAGACGAGCAGCTGATTCATTTTCTGATGAATGCCTAATATTTTTATTTGTCAAAAACGTTGACATTTTTGTTTTCTGCTACATAGTTGGGCTTCACATTCCAGATTTAGCGTTAAACTTTGAAGTTGTGATGTTACAAAACTGTGATGAGGGTTAAATGTATTTTATAGAGCCGCTCGCTGTCTAATTACTGTTTTCAAACAAAGCTTTACAGAATCATTAGGATGATAAATAAGGATTTTTTTCTCATCGTTAATGAGATTATTCTGTTCTTTATCAGCTCCGGTATTCATATAAAAATAGAAAAAAAGCAGCTCCAGAGGAAAATTGATCCCTTCCTGCTGAAAGCACGGAGAGATAACTGCTTCGCTTCAGTCACCCTGATGTGAAGCTGTAGATTGAAGGTATAGATGTGCATTATGGGAGTTCTCCTTGTCCTACTGGAGGGGCGGCTCCATCGATTCCTGTATCCGGGCAGGCTTCGGGGCCACCGTGTGGGGGAACCCTCGCACTGCACCGTGGTGTGAAGAACATCCGCTTGTTTGTGTGGCAGGAACCTGAGCTCGGCGGGCGAGGAGGCGAGGAGTCAGCTGCGCTGCTGCGAAGGCCTGGTCGACTCGCTGCTGCACATCCTGAAGGCCTGCGTCAACACGGCGGACTACGACAGCAAGGTGATGCTCCTGCTGCTGCTGCTGATGCTGCTGCTGCTGCTGCTGCTGCTGATGATGATGCTGCTGCTGATGCTGCTGCTGATGCTGATGCTGCTGCTGCTGATGCTACTGCTGATGCTGATGCTGCTGCTGCTGATGCTCTCAGTTCCCTCCCAGCAGGGGAGTCGGACAAAGATGCAAACTGTCACCCAGCAGAGAGTGAAGTGTGGCTGATTCTCACCATTCCCTAAGATTTAATAAAACAGAAAAAAAATAAAGAAATTATTGATTAAATATAGCAGACATTGTAGGTGCCTCAAATAAACCTAATAATTTCATGTTCCTGCACTGAAGCACACATAAAAATGTATGCAAGTTTGATGGGTGAAGCTGACGGTTTGCATACATTTTTAGGTTCAGCACAGACCCTGACGTCTGATTGGCTGCTTCATCTCAAGACATCTTTCCATGAGTCTAAGGTCCATATTTTAACAACTTAACAGCCAAAATAGGGACATAAATTGATCATCATAATTGCATTTTAGCAGTTTATTTACCACAACTCTGAATGAGTAACTCAAGCCTTTATATTTATACTTTGGTCTAAGATGTCTGTAAAAAGTTCACATTAGATGGGTTTAATTAGTGGGCGTGGCTAATGTTGTTATTGTTTTTATTTACACACATCCACCGAAAGCCATAGAAAACAGGGAGGGAGTTGTTATGACAGGAACCAGCCAATCACACGTCACAGTCTCTGTAGGAGCAGCCATAACTCCGCCCACTGAGGGTTTCATTAATGCAGCACAGAAAATATAATCCTGAAATATGATTAGATTTACATTTTACATTTAATTGAGGCAAATACAATAATTTCTATATCTTTATTTTCACCTTTATTTAAATTAATGTCACATTTTTTGTGTTATTTCAGTCATTACATGTATTATTTCTATTGTAATTTGGCATTTTTTTCATAGAAAAGATAAAAAAACATACAGTAATTCTGAAATTTGATAATGTTTTACTTCTCTTAATACTTAATGTAAAAGGGAAAAATAATGAATAAAGTAATACAAATTAAAAATAAATTAATAAGAAGAAAATATAATCTAATTTATGGCAAAATGCTGTTTTTATTTCATTGTTTTTGTTGGAGGCTGCTTTTAGATTTAGTTTTATGGGTTGCTCAATCACAGGTTTGGGAAAAAAGGAAACGTACGTTTATAACGTTTTATGAAATACAGCTAAACAGACAATTTTATGTAGAAAATACATTTTTTTTATTTATGAAAATTAACCCACATCTTTTAGCAACTAAAGTGACTATTTTATGTACAGATTTACTACTTTTAATAATGTTTGTCAGGAACGGTCTTAGACTTCTTAATAAGAACCTCAGGACTGCAAACTGATTAGTAAATCTTATTATTTTTAACATTATAAGACATTATAACCATTTCCTTTGGCACCAACTTAAGGCTGAAATTATGCATTGTAACGATCAGTTTTTGTTTGAGTGTAAGTCTATCTGTAGATAATCAAAACACGTTGCTTGTTTCAGATTGTGGAGAACAGCGTCTGCACCCTGAGGAACCTCTCGTACCGCCTGGAGGTGGAGATGCCCTCCTCCCGTCTCCTTGGCAACCAGGAGCTGGACACCCTGCTGGGCTTTTCCTCGCCGGTGAAGGAGCTGGACTACCTGTGCTGGGGGAAGAGAAGGCACGGCAGGAAAAGGAGCGGCTGGCCCGAAGGAAAGGTACGATGGCGCCATTCGGGAGATTTACGGATTATATTTTTGTGGTTGGACATTCAGTTAGAGTTTGATGTTCTCTCTTTTGGTGCAGTGGGATGGCGTCGGTCCCATTCCAGGCTTCTTCCAGTCTCTGAGGGGTGCGGAGCTGCTCTGGCACCCCATGGTTGTGAGGCCGTACCTCAACCTGCTGGCCGAGAGCTCCAACCCGGCTACGCTGGAGGGAGCCGCCGGTTCCTTGCAGAACCTCAGCGCCGGAAACTGGAAGGCAGGACGTCTTTGTTCATCATGAACCCGAGCTGTGAAGAAGCAAAGGGTTAGTGTCTCTGAAAACGAAACCATGTTAACGTCAGCATTTGTGTTTGTCTGCAGTTTTCTGCCTACATTCGAGCCGCTGTGCGAAAAGAGAAAGGTTTGCCCATCCTAGTGGAGCTGCTGAGGATGGACAACGACCGGGTGGTCTGCTCCGTCGCCACCGCACTCAGAAACATGGCGCTGGACGGCCGCAACAAGGAGCTGATAGGTAGCCGTCACACAACGCGGATCCCAGCCTCGTCCCAACATCCCCAGTAACTTTCTGTTGGATGCTGCTCCTGCAGGGAAGTACGCCATGCGGGATCTTGTGAACAGGCTGCCCGGCGGAAACCCCTCCGTGCTGTCCGACGACACGGTCGCGTCCGTCTGCTGCACGCTGCATGAGGTCACCAGCCGCAACATGGAGAACGCCAAAGCTCTGGCGGACAGCGGAGGCATCGAGAAGCTGGTGGACATCAGCAAAGGACGAGGGAAAGGGTACAAATACACAAGTTCTTCCTTTTCACCTTTTCAAAGCCCCGTCTTTACATCATCAAACACATTAAACACATTAAGCTAATAGACTCCAGTATTGCAAAAATAATATTAAAATCATATGCAGAAATCCCAATGTTTAAACACTATTGGTTACAAAGCTACTATGGCAATCACAAAACTCATATAATCCAGTACGAATGCTACATTTTGTGTTTGCTTTATTATGGTTTATTAAGGCAAACCCAACTCACATTTACCCCTGTATAGCAAGCTGCATGCTCATTAAATCATACGTGAGAAGCCCTAATCCTCCAGCGATCTGTACGGCAAGCCGAATACCAATATACTTAAGCACTAGAATACCAACACTGAAATTTTAAACAGCAAGCCCAATGCTCATATAATACATCCAAATTCCCAAACCTATTGATTACAAATCTAGAATGGCAATCCCAAAGCTAATTTAATCAAATTCCGCCGTTTTACTGCTCCAACCGTCCCTCTATGGCTACTTCATTGTGATTTTAGGTACGACAAATTCTATACGCATGCGGTTCATGACGGCAAACTCAACGGCTATGTACTTTTATATAGCAAGCCACATGCTTATAAAATCATGCAACGAGTGCACATGGTCACATGATTTAATAGGGCAAGAGCAGTGTTCATATAGTGAAATATGCATTGCAAATCTGTGTTTGAATAATCCAATATGGAAAACCCATTGTTGATATAATCTGACATGTACAATCAATTGCTTGTGTAATCCACTAAATGAACCCAGTGTTCATATACATTATATTGCCTAAAGTATATATTATTGACTTGGTTTTGTTTAGTTTTTTTTCCACTCATACTTCATATTTTTGGACATGCTCTGTGTCTTGTCTTACAGCTATTCAATGAAAGTAGTAAAGGCTGCGGCTCAGGTGTTAAATACCCTGTGGCAATACCGAGAACTGAGAAATCTCTATAAACAGGTGGGTGGAATATTTTCCAAAGTTTATCCTTCACGTTTAAAATTAAACTTATGTATTTCACTTAAATTTCACTTCCTACAACGTTAATGTTTGATATGCAAACAGGACGGATGGAACTACACTCACTTTGTCACCCCAGTGTCCACCCTGGAGCGAGACCGCTACCGTTCCCAGCCGACCCTACCCACCAGCCCTCTGCAGATGTCCCCTGTCATCCAGTCAGGTGCGACCTCTGTCTAGACTCCAGCATATCTGAAACATCATCATATCATCAGTCTTGGTTTGTTATTCATGATGAATTCTCGCCTTTTATAGCAATAATATAGTCTGTTGCTAGGATGGACTCTTAAAGCTCTTAAGGGTCGAACATAACCGTATGTTTACAGTGGTTGGGATATAAAATCATACAGTTATGCAGATAATTTTTGACAACAGTCTCACAATTACATATTTTCCTGGTATTTAGAGGCCCTGCTTTCTGTCTTAGCACAATTTTCTGTCATTTTCAAAAAGAAAAAGAAAATGGGATAAACCATTTTGTGTTGAATGTTAATACCCTTCAACTAATGAATAAAAAGCCCCACAAAAAACAAGATAATCCTTTAAAACTGAACCTAAAGGCTAATGTAGACATATCTCTTTTTATGTTTACCACCAGGTGGAAGTGCAACATCCTCACCGGCCATGCTTGGGATAAGAAGACACAGCTCAAACTATCAGAGGGAGCAGTCATCTATGCAACTCGACTCGTATTATGGAGACAGTCTACAAAAACGGCAGTACACAGGTTTGTATTGTATTTTGGCATTCCTCAAGGTTGTGTACCCGAGCCCCTTATGTTTTTCCACTAATGTGAAATGTCTGTCGGCAGGGTCAGAAAAGAAAACACCCTATTTTATTGGGACATACTCCTCCCACTCAGGAGAGGATTTAAGAGGATCACAGGTAAGAAATATTTCAATTTACCCACTAAATGGCTCTGAGGGATTTTCTTTAACACCAAAAAGTAATTCAGGAATAAAAATGGCAAAGTTTGGAAACTTTATCATCTCTTTAAAATAGTGAGCACTTGGAGAATATAAAGAAAGAAGTAACTTTAACCATGGTACACCAATTACATCCAGTAAGATTTCTTCTGTTTTAATACTGTATTACCAATAAAGGTGACATATCTGAACACTTTAAAATCTAACCATACATCCCATTCGACTCCAGTTTGCTTGTTCCCAGTAAATAATGACACCCTTCTTTGTCTTTGGCTTATCTGTAAAAGGGTAGCAGAAGAAAAAAGGGTTGAGGTTGAATTGTAGACAATCCTCCTAGCAGTAGTTTTCTCTAGATCATTCCAGGGAATTTTTAGACAATCCCAGACCAGAGGAGATACCTGGATGTGGATCCTATAGCTGGTTCTGAGTCTTGTCAAGTTACTGTTAACAAAACCCTAAGATTCTTAAACTGCTATGCTTGAGTCAGAAGGTGGGACCATTCCGACTTTCCTGATTGGAAACCACGGTCAGAATTAGAAGAGCTAAACTTCATGCCAACATCTTCGTGCTTAGAGTGGAACCTCTTGTATAGCCTGAAGATTAGTGTTATAAATGCCTCAAAACTGCGGTCACTAAACTAAAAGAATGGACCTGATTAGGCTTAAAAGCTACCACAAGCCCCCCAACATAGTACCTCAAGAGACATGTTTGTACACATTTTTAATTTTTTAAAGCAACACTAAGTAACTTTTCAACCTTCATAATATATTTTTATAACTTTTGTGATCGTACGTCAACTTAAAGCTCGTTAAATGATGCCTCGGTCATAGCCCAAGGGAGTCCGTATCGCTTTCACCAGGACTAAGTAACTGTGAGGAGGGTGCCGGGAACCCTGATACACAAAATCACGCATCATGTGACATTGTTTCACCACAATTAGATTAATCACCTCATCATTATTCATCCTTCACACAGACACTGGAAACAGAATTGTGCTTCAATCCAACTGATCAGGACTTTAACACGCTATGCGCTGTTCAAGGAATCAAGGAATTTTATTTTCCATCACATCACATGTGGTACATGAGGTGGGACTAAATTCTGATCCCCCGGTCCAGTTTACACCCTGATAGCAATTTTAAATAATATAATAAAATATAAGAACTATGCGAGAAATAGGATTTGACTACACAGAATCTACAATATGGGACTTCGGACATAGCAGCAATGAAAATTCGGAGTGCAAGTGACATATTAAGTGACATTTTAAAGTTACATTTTAAAGTGTGATATTAAAGAGTACAGTGCCGGTTAAATGAGAAAGTGTTTTTAATTTCTAATTGTCCTTGCGTGTGTTTGAGAGTCTCATGGGAAATGGAGTCTTCCTTTAGACAAAACACAACCGCTTTTGTCCGCACTGGCTGCCGAAATTGACCAAAACTGAAAGTTCATTAGAGTTGTTTTCAAACTCCCATTGGTTTCCACTTTGATATTGTATTAGAATGTTTTTAAGACCTGGGTTTGCTGAAGAAAATCTTCAAACCATCAACTACAAAATTTCTAAGTTTGCCAAGAGTTTATTTCTAGTTTAGTCTTAAAATGAGATGTCCAAATTTTACGTGTCCCGACATGCTTGCATTGATTTGTAAGCTCATACCTTTGAGTCTGGTGTGGGAACTTGCTTTCTGTCTTTCGTAGCACCCGGAGCCATTTTACGACGAACCCGACGGGAAGCACTACAACAGCTACAGAATGTACCTGTCGTCGCCTCAAGGTTACGCCGAGGAGCGTTACGAAGACGATGCCGTCCACCTCCCGTCCTCGCCTGACGGCTACGCCACCCAGTCGCTCCGATTCAAAGCCAACACCAACTATGTGGACTTCTACTCCACCACGCGGAGGCCTTTGAACAGGGCGAACAAGTTCAACGGATCCCCCGACTCCTGGGTGTAGCCACAAAAACACTCACAAAGTGTGCGTCCAGCTTCACAGCGCGTTCCTGTGGATCTTCGTGGAGTGCACTGTACTGTTTGTTTGTGTGAAAAGGTGCGAATGCATGTGAAACTGTGTTGAAAAGAGGCTGAAGGGGCCGGGGTGAATCAGAAAAGTGAGTAGAAAATCTGAATCTTTATCATTTTTGAGTACAAAGGTTGCAGACGTCGAGATTCAGGCGTTCTTCCTGTTGTTTAGGTGGAGTCAGACACAGCATGAGGGATATTTTTAAAAACTTAAAATACCTCAAATTTACACATCTGATTAAAGAATTCTCTGTTTTACAAGGTTTAGTTACAGAGAAATATCAACTTTCCATCTTTCCATTATCTTTTGGATGTTCAGGGTTGGGTCGTAGAGGCACCAAGACTTCCTTTGGTTTGGGAATCCTAAACCATTCCCTGTCCAGAATAAAGTCCGAGCATGTCTCCCTCTGGATGATCATCTCATTTGTGAGGCATCCAGCAGGCATCCTAACCAGATGTTACCTCATACACAGATAGGGTGGATAGATACGAAAAGCAGTTTTCAAGTTTGGCTAGTTTGGCTAAGCCTCTCCAAAACCTTCATTTAATTTAGGCTTCATTAAGCTAAGAAAAATACTGCTGGTGGACTCATCATCCTTAAGCTTAAGGTCACAAACCGATAATCAGACGTTTTCCTTAAGGATTTTGCTGTAAGATTACAGTGTCGCCTGGGTCCTGAGGCAGTAACTAATCATCCCCAGACCATCGAACTCATTTTGGTTGGCAATATTCAGTTTTTTAAATCAAATTTGGTGAAATGTTGTAGAACAAACCCAACATTCCAAACATTTATGAACTCTGACCTTAACTGAGGCAGTGAGGCCTGCAGAGCTTTGGATGTTGTTCTTGGTTTTATCGCCTATGTTGACACAGCAGGTCCTAAATCTGATTTTTACTAATAAGATACGACCACAATCCAACTTTTACGTAAAAGCTTGACAGACCCAAGGCGACCTGTTTGTGCAAAGAAATGTGTAGGCCAGTAACAATGGGCTGCCCACCGTATCGTCATAACATCAGAACAAGATGAAGGAAGCTGAGAAAAAAGAAAGCTAAACTTGTCACCGCTTGCTTCAGACATTGTTTACGTCCAGATTAACCATGTCTGGCTTCTTGCGTTCAATGACTTAAAGCAACACTAAGGAACTTTTCAACCTTAATTAAATATTTTCAAAACTTTTGTGATCATACATGGACTTACAGTTTGTTGAATGATGCCTCTATCGTGGCCCAAAGAGGTCCGTATTGCTTTTACTGGCACTAAGCAACTTTGAGGAGGGTGGCAGGAACTCTGCCTTCCACACAAAACAACTACAAATATGCTGACTGCTTTACTGCATATGTCACTTCCCCCGTTTCTTATCTCCGACATCATCATCTGACATTGTTTCAACACAATTAGATTCATCACCTCATCACAATTCATCCTTCACACAGACACTGGAAATAGAAATGTACTTCAATCCAACTGATCAGGACTTTAACACGCTATGCGCCGGTGCTCATGGGAAATGCAGTCTTCCTTAGGGGTGAACACTACTCCTTTTGTCCACAGTCACTTCCATCATTGACCAAAACTGAAACTTCTTCAGTGTTGCTTTAAAGTTGCATAAAATGGGACTTGACTGCTGTGTCTGCAGATGCTATGAAAACTATTGGACACTGATCTAAATTAGGTAACCCATATAGAAGTGGCAGAAATCTGACTTTTGGAGGTATGTAAAAAGATTGGAATTGGGCTGTTCATACTGCGGTAAAAAAATCTGTTATTGGATCAGGCTTAACTGCGTCCAGTAGGAGTTATTGATGCTCTCTTATCTTAGTTTCGAAGGTTCAATTTAGAATAATTGGTTCTCACTGTGGTTCTCTGGAGTCTTGTAGTGAATTGTTTTAGCATTCGTTCCTTTTTGAGATCTTTTATCCCACTTTATGGTGTTGGCCAGGTTCAGTTTACATAGTTTTGATTGTTTCTATGTGTGACAATAATCAGACCGGGGTGTGTCGCACAGGTAATTCAAAATTTAAACAGCTGCACAGGTATATATTTACTAAAGACCAGGCTTGTTTAGAACAGCTTTTTTCATAAAGTTTGTTTGTTTTAATTTCATGGGACTTCTTTAATAGCTGCTTTCTTCTTTTCTGGCCTCCTGTACCAGTCAACTGTACCTCATTTCTAACACTCTCTTGTACATAAACAGGAAGTCAAAATGTTGATAGGCATGAAGTATTTTATTTAGCTCTGTGTAGCTTTTTAAAGCTACAAAATGGTTAAACAGCATTACAGCAGATTTATAGCACCATATTCTACACATAATTAATTATATTTTTAAATTATATGCTTTTGTTATGACTATTTTTGTTCATTTCAGCCTAGATGCAGCCTTCTAGATTCTCAAAGTGATCGATTATGTGGGGAACGATAAAGGGATTCTTGTTGATGTCTTGAAATGTGTCTTTTTCTCCTGAGTTGCATTTTTATTACTTTAATTTGTTTTATATTTCCTTTAAAACTGATGTTTGTCAAGAGTTGCATTTGGTAAAAAAGAGATAAGAAAAAAAGACTAAAACAGCCCTGATGTCGGTGTTTACTGGAGTGTTTGTTCATGTTAACTGACTCCTTTTCCTCAGCAGTAAAAATGTGAAGTTTGTTGGCTTTATAACATAAATGTTGTCTGCCACTGTAATCATGGACAAAAGAGAGAGAAGGATCTTATTACAGTTGGATAAACAAGGATAAAAGACGCCTGAACAGAGAATATGGGTTTGGAGACACCCATCGTCACTCTTGGAAACCTTTAAGACTCGTAATCAGAGTTGAGACTCTAACTCATCACGTCATGTCAGCCACAAGTGCAGTAAAATCATCATAAAGTATGTGAAATATGTGCAGAACAATATGTGAAAATCTATTTGTACAGAAAATAACCGTCCAGTTACATTGTTGTATTCAATATGTAGAAGTTTATATGTGATCGTGTGCAGATTTTTCTATTATTTATTAATGATTTTTTATTAATTTAATTGTGGTCTGACCAAAATTCACCACCTGTCTGTTCTGTCCATAAGTGATGATGATGGTGACGTTCGTATGATGCGTCATCATGGGAATGTGAAATGTTACGCAGGAAAAATATATGTTTAGGGATTAAAGAGTATATCATAACAGTCCGCCCAGAGTTTTAGTCGTTCTTGCCAATATTTACGATTTTAAAACATAAATGTGGTTCAAAGTGGACTATTGTCAAAACCCCACCATGTGGGATTAGATTAGAAAAAAATTAAAGATTGTCGGGAGTTATTGAGTAAGATGACAGCAGTTTAGTTGGTCTTTTAAAAGAGCATAAGGATTAATTCCTGGATAAATGTATTGTCTCCCTCGTAAAGCTGCTGACGGATCATCGGCGCTGCACCTTTAGCAGTAGTTAATTTTAACAGCAGAGAGGGCAGCCATGTTTGTTCAGGTAAAAACTGAACGTAAAGTTGTTTGGAGCATGCATGTTTTACGATGCTATTATTTGCATGCTAAGTGTTGAGTCTAAAGTGGAGACTCGTTTTAACTTTGTTCTCGCATTCCTGAAATTTGGAAGTGACAAATTTATAGAAATATAACCTGTTAGTTTTTTATTGCATCTATCGGTGTGCTTTATACATGTGGGACAGCCATATTGAATTTAATATTCATTGGTAGCAGGAACATTATTGTTTAGAAAATGAATGCAGCTTGAAGGCTCATTCAGGTTCTTAAACATTCAGATGCTATCAGATAAAGACTTCTATCCCTTTTCTGTGGTTTAGCAGGTTTGCAGGTTTCAGATGTGTAACCATGATGAACAAAAACATGAGAAGTAGCAGGACTGAAGTGTACGTACTTGTCCATCCACATTCTCCATTTTATTTAATGGTTTTACGTTTTTTGTCACTCAGAAACGTCCTTCATGATAACTTCCTCTAATCTTCCTTATTGTCTGAAACTTACCCCTGAATTCAAAACCTAAACTCTGAGCTGCCTTCTTGTGGCTATTGTGCCTAACGAATCCCAACTGAACGTACTGAAAGAATGAAGTCAACTTATAAGGCAAAATACTCATCGTGTTCCTTATTACACAGCACAGCAGTCTATAGAAAGTACGTGTATGCCAGTGGTTCTTAGCTATCTTCCTTCCCAATGGAACATTATTTTTTATGTAAATATTTTCTAGGTTTTCGTCGCATTAAATAATAATATAGAAATGTGGATCTAGATGGAGCCAAATGATAAGTCTTGTGAAATGTAGGTTTTGTGTAAACGCTGGAGAAGAAAAGTTCCCACATGACTAACAAGACTCATTTAACCAAAAGAAAACGTTCAGTGACAATCAGGGTCTCTCCAAAGTCCTAAATGTGTGTTTGTTGTAAACAGTTTGTTGTCATCAATACCCAATGTTATTTTATGAGCCTGTTTAAATGGCCTGCAGTCTTGGCGTTTTCATTGGAAGAGGTTGCTCTATGTTGGATAATGAACTTGTACTTGTTGGTTGTCCGGATGAGATTAAGCCATTGTTTATACCTAATCTGTCATTTTTCAAGAAATCTACTAGTAAACCCCTTATACTGTAAAAAAAAAAAAGAAAGAAGTAAAAGCATGAATGCTAAACTCACATAAATGTTTAGAAATTATGTTGGATCCAAGTAAAAATGTTTCTCAGAACCTCCAGCATGGATCTGCTGTAATAGTGACGAGGTATGTTCCAATTTGATTGGGTTGTGCTCCAGTCTTAAAAATATGCTGTCGTTTTATTTCTAACAGATTGTAAGCATTGTCTTTTGTAGGAGGTCAGTTCAGATCTGACAAAGTTTACAATGTTTACCATGAATAAATAGAATGGCTTTACGGAGCAAAGACTTACACTCCAGTCCAGTAGGGTGGCAGCATAAAACCTCCACACGCAGTCTGCCTTTTCTTGAGCTTTGCTGCTTCATGATTCCTTACAATCATATATGAGAACCAACCAAAACGGTGATGTACCTGATCAGACATGTTGAATGAAAATATCTCCTCACTAATCACTTTATAAAGTTTCAGAGATCACAGAAATATCTGTAGTATTTAATTCAAAGCACTAATTTGTTCTCAACCGGATCAATTGACCCCTGAAGACCTACAGTTTCTCTGTCTTAAATCACATCTCCAGGCTCTCATTTTGGTCACTTGGTCTTTGCTCATCTGAATTTAGGTTTAATCATAAACTCTGGTGACATCTAGTATAATTCAATCTTGATTTGTCAAGAAACTGAAGAGCCATTTCCATGTCACCTTTTGTACAAATATGGCTCTGAAAAGGTACATTTAAAGGCTGACGTTCAGAGC
>JAVLVB010000566.1:160023-177539 GCA_032876305.1 Orestias chungarensis | reverse complement strand
TTTATTGATACCGGCTCAGTTTAATTTTTCTCAACAATATGAAATTATTGCTTAAATAAAGAAAACAAAACACATCTTAGAAGGTTTTGCTCACCAGATCTCTCAATGGTTTTGGTGTTTGAGTTGGCAGATGTTGTTCCATCCTCCTGCTTCCCATCAGTTGCTTCTGAACTTGATTTCTGATCCACATCTATAGAAACAAATGATAACACTGCTGCTGTGACCCAAATACTGTCTTTTATTTAGATTCTTAAAACAAAGTAACATTTTAAAAAGGCTCAAATTTATAAACTTTTATTTTATTTTCACATTTTATTGAACTGCTGGAACATCTTTAAATCAATCAATCAATCTATTTATGTAACATACAAATTGTGTTGGTGTGTAATAGAGACACACCTAAAAAAATAAAATCCTGTAAACAAGTTTCACTTATTTGAGATTATTTAAGATTATTTGATAGGTTCAAGTTTTTAATAAAGAATAAAAAACACATCCTAGAAGAAACTTACTTAGCTGAGACACAAAGAAGGAAATAATAAAAAGAACATTTGATGCTATCCTTTCACTTCATTTATTTATACTTTTAAAAAGTAACATTTTAAAAATGCTCCGATGTTATAAATATTCACTCTGTGGCAAAAAAAAAATCTGTTGTTTTTACATTCTATTAATTATAAAATTAATACAAAGGGATTGTCAATAAGACTATCAATAACTTTTTTAGAAAGATGTTTGTTTTCATCATTTAAAAGTTTTATTATATTAATTTAATAAGATATTTAATGCTACATTTATTTATTTCCCTGTGGCGTTCATTACAGCTTACAGGTGTTAGTTTTGTCAATGATTTATTCAAAATACACTTAGATTAGATTTATAACACAGATTAATAAAACAAAATTAAGCAAAAACAAACTGCTTTGTTGTGCAATATATAGACATTTTAAATAATAAAGATATTGTGAAAAACTTACTTACAATTTATGCATTCATCTATTTTATATTTATTATTTTATTTTATTTTTATTATTTTGTAGAAACCAGTTTTCAGTTTGAAATGATAGTGATTTCTTTTTTACATCATATTTTTAGAAAAAAAGCCTCATTTAGTTAATCATAACTGAAGAGTAAAATCAATAAAACAACCGTCTCTAAAATCTCAGGCATTTTAATTGGTTAAAAGGAGCGGGTTACCCAGGGCGCCAGTTTAATTCAATTAAAGGTCTTTCTTTCTAGTTATCCTAGTGATCAAACAGTTCATCACCTCCAGTTTATTATTTAACTTAGTTAAAAAATGTTTTCAATCTAAGGTTAATCGAGTTATTGAAACCGCCAGTAATAAGAGTACCGACGTCACCCCTCCCTTTAAAACCTTCCACAGCATAAAAAAGCGTCCAAAAATGATTTTATTATCCATTTGTTTTTATGCTTCTCTATGTCTTCAAGCTCACTTGTTCTTTGTTACTTGGAGATGCTAGAAGCATCTTTGTAGAGAGCAGACTCTCAGTTTAACTGGTTCTTTACTAAGTTACATGTTCTGAGACAATCCTATGAATGTAGGAGTCATTAAATGCTTAAAAGAACTAAATTAAATTTCTCTGAACAACAAACCTGCTGAGAAACTATAAAAAATAAAAATAGAAATGTTATGACTCTGGTTGTTCTTCAACCACATAAAAAAACATTATTTTCTTGTGCGATTTCCACAGAAACTGACTCATACAGTCACCACCCTGCAGCAGTTCCTTTGTTACTAAAATGCAGATTTCTAAACAAGCAAAAGGAAAAAACATCATATTTGGTTAACTATTGTATTGTTGTGCTGAAGTCATTGAATAAAACGACTATGTTCTTTTTGCTAATCTCTGTTTTTACTTTATTGTAAAACCAAAGTATGAATAAAGATGTGGTTCTTTGAATAAAACAAATTTCCAAGAGAACTCTTTCTTTTATCTTAAGTTCAAGTAAAATCTGCGGCTTTAAATGAGATTCATCAGTCAGTTTTTCTGCAACTATTTCTGTATTTTTCTATGTCAGCTTGGATTCTTAAAGTGAAAATCAAGAAAAATAACTTACAATAAAAGAAATATACAGTTTTTGCTAACAATACTGATTTTCTAAACAAGCAAAAAGGTATTAAAAAAAATTGTCATATTTACCAGTTGTCTTAATCAAACTTTGACCTATCAAATAAAACACATATGATGAATTGCACACATTTAAAAAACATTTTCATATTTTTCAGTATTTCTAGGGCATCTATGAAGAGCAACAGTCAGAAAGATGATTCTAAAGTATTTAAAAAACAGACAGTGGATCACTACTTACTTTCTATATCAGCATCTTTTCTTCCTACATTAGAGATGAAAATAATATAGATTAAAGACAGACGCTGATAGAGACAGTTGCAAAAATATTTTACTAACTAGTAATCGTGTCCATCTATTCAAAAGATTATGGTCTAGTTTATACACCATGGAGACGTCCTGATATCAACATACTTAACGAGAAGATCTAAGAATCAATCAAATCAGATGCTAAAAATGAAAATTTGTCTAGTATGAACACCACGAGAACGTCTAGCTGTCAGAGTACAAGTACCCCCAGAAAATGGGGAACTTTGAGGTCCAAAATCTGGAACTTTTTTTTCCATCTATTTCTGCATTTTTTACACATGGATGTCAACTTGCATCTCACAGTTAAGATTTGACAAACAATCAATTAATTTGACAAAGTTAGATTCTCTGTATCTTATTCTTTTGTGCTTTCCACAAATACTGAGTCAAATAATCTGCTGAATATGATGATTTCTTAGAAGAAAAGATAAAGAAGGCATGACATTTACCAGCTGAGGTATCACTGAGCAATTGATACCCTCTCAAATAAAACAAAAATACAATCAAACAAAGGCACATATTACATTAAAAATATTAAATAAAATGTTAGAAAAGATTTGAACTCACCCTGTTCTTCCTCTTGTTGCGTATTAAAGACTGTAATAAAGATCAATATATGTTACATTTTTAAGATTACTAATATGCAATATGTAGTTAGGAGGAGATTCAGTGACTCACATCGGTTAAAAACACCTGTAATAGAAATAAACACACATGTTAAATATTTCATATTTATAAACAACATTTCTGGGTAAAGATGTAAACAAACAAAAGCCTGCTCATTGTTCACTGAATGAAGTGATATAAACATGTTGAGTTATAATGACACAGGACATTAAAAGTGATTCTTTTAGAACATTCTTACCTTTTTTGCACAGACAAATTACAATGCCAGCAGGAATCAGGATCAGAAGTGGTACAACCACAGCAGCCGCTATTGCTCCAGTATTATCTGAAATAAAAGAGTTAAATATTTAAACTACAAATCATTCACAGAGGTTACCAGTTTTAGACCATGGCCCAACATCTGTCCCAATAATAAACACTTCATGTTTTGTGTTGCAGAGAACTAGAACTGCACAACATGATGATGGCAGCATGATGCTATGGGAAAGAGTGTCTACAACAGGGAAGTTGATGAGAAGACAGAGACTTCAGACTGAGGTTCAACTTTAAATTGGATGATAAGACCTAGAGCTATAGTCGGAGCTGCGCTTCAATCAAAACACAGTGATGTGGTGGAATGGCCTAGTCAAAGTCCAGACCAGTCTGTAGATGTACTAAACTGGGAGACATGCCTCAATAGATTTATAGATGCACTTTTTCCAATTTTTACCTGGAAACATTTTAAAATCCTGTATAATTTTATTTCAACGTATCAATTTCACACTTTTTCCAATAATGACTTAATTTATTAAGTGAATAAAAGAAAAGTAACCCCCCCCCCCCGCTGAATGATGAAATAACTCAGTTCAGTTTTATTATTGTCCAATGTCAAGTTGTACTACTGGGCAGCTCAACTTTGTGCTGCTACTTGTTATTTTTCTACCAGTGATACGCCATCTTGGATAAACATTGAAAACAATACACTAAAATTACCTTTGACATCTTATGCAGCCAAAATTAATCTGTTAAAAGATACAAAAAATGCCTTCCTCAAAAATACAGCGTCAATATGGCACCAGTCTCATTCTGCCTTGTCTGAGGTTTCTAAGCTCTCGTGTTTGGCGACAATTCCCCAAATTGTCCCCATGTTTTCTCTTCCTGTTTTAAACCGTTTATTTCCCGTTTGACTGAATGTAACATGCCAATGTTCTTATTGTAGAGTAAACATGTAATTGCTCTGAACTGGAAGAACATACCAAGACCAAAGATAAACCAGTGGATTAAACTAATGTCTATTGTCCACTACGCTAAAGGGAAAATATCTTAACAATACAATTCAAGCACTTACTAGTAATTTGCTTAAATTAGAAAGTTTACACATAAGAATTAACTGTGGAAGTCAACATTAAAACTATTAAATCTTTCCCCATTTCTATTAGATTAATATTAGTATTTTTTAAACAGCATTTTTCCTCTTACCTTTCCTTCTTTTGTCTCCGGCTATTTATAACATTTATTCTGGTGTGATTTCATTCTCATGTGACTGGTACTATGAGGTAACCGTCACAGCTGCTGCTTATCATGCTAGGTTATTGTAGCTAAGCTCACACTTTTATTACTATTAACTCTAAATGCTGTTTCTATATGTGTAAAGGTAAAATATTGAAATAGTGAGATTCATTTAATTGTGAAGTTATTAACTGTTGTAAGAATTAATTAAACCTGCAATCTGCATGATCGCAAGACGACTACTCTACCCACAAAGACACCCATGGATAGATAGATGTATTTTCAACTCACCTCTGCTTATAGGGTTAGAAACCTCCACACTGGATTCACTAACATCGTTTTTCAGCCTGCAGATAAATGATTTCTCCTCATTGTCCTAAGAAACACAGAAAACAGCTCTAAACCAGACCATCATGGTTTCTTCCAGGTTTCTACTCAGAGGTTCATCCTGAATGATACCCTTGTTACGATCAGCTCCTTGTTGTGTAACGTCTTGTTTCCACTCTTCCATTCATATGAGACAGGTTCAAACTCAGCAGTGATGTTGGCTTCACAGGTGAGTCTGCAATGAGTCTCATCGTTGTTGCACTGTGTGGTCACCGTGGGTTTTGGGACCGGTTCTGACAGAAACAGGAACAGATCACCATCAACATCCTTCAGGTTAAAACCAAACAAACCTCAATCAAACCTGCTGAACTCACTGAGAACCCGAAGTTCCTTCTGGGGCAGAACTTTGTCGTTGATCTCAGGTGTGTAGCTGCCGGTGTCCTCTAACATAAGATTTTTAATAATGAAGTTTCCATTTGTTTTATCCAAGTTACAGCGACCTGTAAGCAGGATCCATTTAAAGACATAATGCATGAATAAATCTGCAGCGTCTCAGGTTTTACTGCAGTTAAAAGTTACATTTCATGTTAACTCACCTTTGAAACCTCTGAAACAAGTAACGTCTTCTCCAAACCACTCCATGGCGATGTCTGCTTGGTGTTTCCAGGTTACACTAGTGGGGGAAACAAAAGCCTGACCAGGATCCAGGATGACTGTGTCACCAACTTTTTTGAAGATTGTTTGAGCTGTAAATTAAAAACAGCATTTTTACTCCTCAGCTTTATGTGTAGTTTTTGGAAAAAGTTCAGTATTTGGCATTATCCTAACGCCAGGAACATCTAAAGAAAAAAACTCTGCAACTCTACACAATAATCAAGAATATATATATATATATATATATAATACTTGATCTTTTAAATTAGGGGCGCAAGACGGCAAGAAAATCTTAGAATAGAGACAATGTGTTTTTTTCCCCGCCCAGAAACCGTGCAGAACACGCCGGCTTAGAATTGGATGATACCCAGCAGCCTGCTAACCCCGCCCACAGAGTTACTTCCGGGACTTTTACTGTAAACTGGAATAAAAAAGCAAACTGTCTGTAAATCATTGATATATTTCTGATACTTGTAAATTAAAACCTACTTAACTGTAAAAAGACGTTTTTAGGTCATAAACAGAAATGGAACTAAAACTTAAACAATTAGTTCTTAACTATCCTCAAATTATCCCCAACAAGCAAAACCAGACCCAATAAAACAAGTTAATAAAGCTACTTTAAGTTGAAGTAGGTGTTGTTGTTCGTTTCTACTCACCGGTGACCGGGCTGGTGAAAGAAAGGACGATCAGTAAAAAACGCAGAGTCATTGAAGGCAACATGATCAGAAGAGGATAAAGATCCAGGATTAAAACACAAACATCCATTAAAGCCTCAGGGGACTCCGGTCAGCTGCAGTTGGAGCCACTTTAAAACTGTAAATCAGAAAAACTCATCAAGTTCAAAAGGGAAAACGTTGGAGAACAGAAAAGCAAAAGGAGCCCCACCCTGGAGAAAACGAAACCAAAAAGTATCTGTGGGCTGTGACGCGCTCATACTATTAAGAGCAGGACATCCCTTTATAATTATAATATTATTATAAAACAATAAACACTTGCTAGGGATACTGTGATGGACCGTCAGTAAACAGCTTCTGCATTCATCTGATGTAGAAGTGTACTTTGAAAGCCTTTTCAAACTCTTGTGATTGTAAATAAATGAACTAATAGATTAAATAGTAATAAAACACACAGGGTTCTGTAGCTATAGCTTGATAGATTTTTTAAAACTTTTAACATATATCCTCGTTTACAGTCACTCAATCAAAACAGCCTTCTTACAATCAATTCGTCCTCACTGTAATGACAGAGAACACGTGGAAACAGCGCCCCCAAAATCCCGCTGGTGGTCGAGCAGTGCATTACATCCATAGTGTTAAGAACTACCATAGAGAATGAATGGGAAAAGTTAAGAGAGTTAAGCTTAACTGTTTTCGACAGCGGCGCGGGAGGCCCGGGTTCGATTCCCGGCCAATGCAACTGTGCATTTGTTTTTCTTTTTAAAGATTATTGTAATGACAGTCTCAAACTCCAGCATCAGCGACAATCAAACACTTAATTTGTTTCCTTAGTTCAATATAAGATTTTATATTTTACACTGGGTCATTCAAAAGTAATTTCCCCACAAATAACATAGTTTACTGCTGAATTAGGATTTAGCATCAGTGGATGTCCAGAAGATGAAGCTAATATTAACCCAGTGATCTGTAAAAGCACATTGAAATACGCTGCACTATTGTTATGTATTCTGAATACTAGATATATGCAATAGAAATATCCTTTATTTCGTTCTTGTAACATTAACATCGCATGCAATATGCAAAATATAAAACAGGAAAACACAATAGACAGTTGGAAAAGTTAAATTCACATTTATACTAAGAAACAGATTATATTAATGACAGAAATTCATTATATCAAGAATCAGTTCATTCATTTAGCTCCAATTTACAACAGATGTCGTCTCAAGGCACTTTACGAGAAAATCGTACATCATGAACAGGTCAATTTAAAATCTATTTTCTTTTCTGCAGTGCATCAGCTCCTCGTTAGTATAGTGGTGAGTATCCCCGCCTGTTGAATATAGGTGTAGTTCACCGAAAGCCTAAAAACTAGAGGATCCTGGTTCGATTCTCGGTTGTAGCAAACCTGTGTTTTCATTTCACAAAGGAATGATTCCTTAATTGCGTTTCACATTTCAGGTAATATATCTTACTACACGGAAAACAAGTCAATAATGCAAATTAACTGCACAATAATATTTTTGCCATCCTTTAATTATACTTTGCATTTGCACGCCCATCTGAATATATATCAACGTACTATACAAGTGTTTTGCATGATTTGTTGGTTATTAATAAATGAATTAGCTTATAAAGTGCTTTAATGTGGAGTATGTTTGTTTTTACACATAACTCTTTCATGCATCATAGTTAAGTCACAGTTTCCTTTTTATTTTAATGCAGTTATTAGAAAAGGTGCTGATTTATATTAAAAAAATGTTATTTAAGACTGACCACTTGGTTGTTATTAAATTATTTATTAAAATCTGAACTTTAACAAATATTTTACTTAATTAAACATATTTACAGAATTGAATTGAGTACAAGTATTAATGTAAGGCAAAGACATTTTATTTTCTTTATAAATAAAGAACTGGAAAGAATTATGCTTACACTGTCTCCATCCAAACTTCTTCCTCATGATGGTAACAGTAACCTTCACAATATAAATGCACATGCAAAGAGTCTGTTTATATAAATAGTTTTACTCTGCTTTTTTGTTTCAGGAGTGCTGATGTGGCTATATTAGGCTCTCAAGGTGGGATCCAGCGAAGCCCCCAAATGGTATTTGTCACCACTTTAATAAAACTTTGTGAGGAAAATCCTGATATTTTAAAAATTCAGATTGTAACGGCTGCAGAAATGAATTGCCCACTGAGCACTAATAAAGTTTTTTCTGAATCTAAACTTTGTTTTCTCTCTCTCAATCACAGACGCCAGAGACACCACTGCTTTCTCCCGCCTCTCCTCGAGCTGCTCGCACAGGTCCCATCAAGGCAGGTGGTCTGATCTTTGTCCTGGACCACTCCCGGTGGACACAGCCCATGAGGGATGCAATCGACCAGCTTCTGCAAAAGCACCATGGACAGAAAGACTGCCTGGCTAAGGTGGATGCTGAATATGCTGTTTGTGTTCAAGCTTCCCTGAAAGACCCAAACAGCCTTCTACAGCCAACAACCAAACGGCATATCTCACGTTATGTGAGGCATCTGGCCAAGATGAAAAACGCAAAATCGTCTTTAAACATCAGTCTAGAGAAGCTTTTAGAGACGCAACAGCTGTGGCATCATCTAACAGAAGGTAGTGAGACTGCTAGTGTTCCAGTAGTCACTATTCCACCTGCAACTGTGAACCCACCTAGAATTAAGACCCAGGATCCTCCACTAACAAAAACACCAATTGAGCAAATGGTTAAGGAGATTGTGCAACAACAGCAGCAGCAGAAAGATCAGCAGCCCGTGGAGAAGAGGACAAGGAACTGTCAAGCATGTGGCCAGCCAAAGTCAGCTCCTCTGTCCACTTCTTCTATCAGTCTGCAGGGGTAAAGTTTTTTTACTGCTCACAAAAAGTTTACCCGACCTACATGGCAGAGGGGCTGTCTGACCCTAGAATGTCATTTTCTGACTTTGTGGACACACCATTTTTTGTCCGAGAGCTGGAGGCTGCAAAGCGACGCTCAGCAGAAGCAAGACGAGTGATGGAAGAGCGGGGAAAGAGGAAGGCCAAGGAGGAGCATCCTGCTGGGCGTCTGTGCAGGTTCTGCCACAGGCCTCTGAAACAGGGTCCAAACAGTTCACACTGGGTTCCCTGGTGTGGATGGCAAGCACATTTACTGCCCTGCAAAAGTCCTGTCCTTGTACCAGTCCCAGGGAAAGAAAGCGGAAATGACATGGGGGGAGTTTTGTCAGTCCTCTTTTTATGAGGCTGAAAAGGAGAGGTGGGCTGCTGAAAAGGCAGGAATGAAGAAAAATGAGCTCATAAATTATCCAAAGCATTAAATTGTTGCTTGTTTTTTTTTGTTTCTATGTTTAACAGGATACTTTAGAGTACCATGGAAGAATAACAGGAGTATAGGTAAAATTAAATACCTGAGAAAACATGTCAGAATTCTCCTCAACAACAAATTGTAGGACATTGGGGGTCATTTCCACCGGGGCGAACAGGGCTATATAGAAATAGAATAAAAAGCTGAAACCCATGTCATTTACAAAACTATCAAGAACTCTAGTGGCAGCATGATGCTAAGGGTCTGTGTCATTGCCAGTGGTACTAGGTCTACCTGCTAGATACAATAGCAAAGATTGATATTAATTGGTTAAATTGGATGTGATGAAGGCGCATCAAGTCATGTTAAGGAGTAGAAAAAAAAAGAAATCTAAAATTCGATAAAACAACACAACTTCAGCGACTCCACCTGTGAAATGTATCCACACTGGCTTTTGTTCTCCTGTGGCAATGGAGGAAAAAGTTCTGATACTACTCCCGCTCTCAGCTGTCAGTGATGGAAGGGCAGATGAGGAGGATGCAGTAAGAAGAGAGGACAACGTAGGAGAGGACCATCTCACTCTGTTGAGCATCAGTGGCAGGGAGAAGTCATAGCTGGTCACCTACGTTAGAGAGAATACATTGTCTTTATCTTTTGTTCTCTTTTTAGTGGGACTATAAGCATTGCCCTGATGTGTCTACAAGAAACAATAAGGAAACAATAGTAAGATCTTTTTTTTTTATCAGTGAAGGTAGATATTGAGCAAAGAACCGCATAAAGAATATACTTACATTAACACTGTTTTGCACATTTTGAAAATGTGAGAATATTTGTGATAGATGAAAAGTAGAGCAGAATTGTCCACATATACAGACTATCTAAAATAGTCAGAACAGGAGGAAGAGAAAGAAAGAGACTAACCTAATATTACTTTTATAGTTTCTAAAGAGGTTAACACTCACAATTGTGCTAAAACCAATCTTACCAGGGTGGGAGAAAAGACAAGGAAGCAGTCCTCCGTCTGGCCACCACAAACCTCCACCACAGTTATTCCAGGCTCCAGTTCTGTTTCTGTAAATAAGAAAGACACTAGCAGATAAATCACTGCCTAAGACTTATTAAAGATGTTTATACAACAGTTAGTTCCGACCGAGTAATCTGATTGGATTAGAGACTTTCCATGAGTGCCGATAATATTGCTAACTAGTAAATTGTGTTTGTAGAACTGTTGTATAAAAGCAGAATCACACTCGAGGTCGTGCTATATCGGTTAGGCCTCGTGCCTTCGACCGAATCACACCAGTGCCGATATTTTAGTATTAAACTTTGAAAGTGGGAGATGTCTGGTGGTCACCTGGATAAGCAGAGAAGCTATGGTGGTTTGGTCCCATTTGGAAATGTGTCATTTCTACAACAAATCTGACCCTGAAGAATTTTACACTTTCTTTTGGAATATTTTTTCTGCGTCTGATGATAATGGTGAATTTAAGACATGATGTGCCAATAATGTTTGAGAGGTCAGAGGTCAGGGGGTTTCTAATGGTCACCACAAGAGTGCTGCATGGATTATATTGTAGTGGGATTCTCTGCGACAGGAGAGGATAAAAGGATTTTGTGTTTGACTTTAATCTGTGCATCATATCAAATATTTAAAAAAGAAAAAGGGACGTTTTATTTTGTGTTTCGTTTTTTAATCCGACACGAAAAACGTAAATGTGCCAGGTTTTTCATATATTTTAATTTTAAGACTCGGATCATAAATGCTAAGTCTAAAAACGGGCCACAGAACTGAATTTGATTTTAACATTTAATTGGTCAGTGATAGATCAAATAAAGAGCTTCACCAAGGACATGTGTAGTGTAATCAAAATCATTTTATATGAGCTCAAGACTAAGACTTGTAGTATAGTCAAAAGGAGATGGATTATGTGTAGTGTGAGTTTGGTGGGACTACAATGTGGATGAAAGTAGTTGTTGATTATTTTACTATGTATTTATTGAATAGAAATTCACCAAAACTACATTTTAGGATATTTTTCCAAAGTAAAAGTTGTAGTATGAGCAAGAGAAGATGGTTTATTTTTACTGTGAGTTTGGTGGTACTACAGTATGTAATAGCAAATTTATTAGTCTGTTTATTACTTAGTAGTTAATATGTAATGATTTAAAATCCTCCAATTACATTTTAGAAAATTATACCAAAATAAAAGTTGCATCATGAACAAGATAGTATGTGTGCGCTGTTGTTTTGGCGGGACTACAACATGGAATGGCATAGCTAATGTTTCAACTACTACTCAAAATTGTAGCTTACAGTTCACCTTAATAATTGTTATTTTTAGTTTTAGTTTATTTTTGGCTGCAATTTACTTATAATTGTGGCAGTGTTTGTTTTTGTATATATTTCTGTTTAGGACAGTGGAACTTACATCACATTTTGAGCGTAGCATTTCCAAAAATAGCAGCATTTATGAACTGAGATACTTTATTGAGCATACATACTTGCAGAGGGTCGATGGACTTGGACTGAAAAGTCTTTGAATTTCGACAGATCAAAGGTGACTTGGGAAACAGCTGGAGAATTGTTAGTTATAGTGAATGGAAGCACTTGTTGAGAACCAACCAGGAGGTCAGTGGACAGATTCAGACCCATGGGGACAACCTGAGCTTTGACTATGATTTGACCAGGGTGCTGCTGGTTTACACTGTAGCTTAAAGACCTGGAGAGAAGAAGATATACTCATTAAGCTTTTGGATTTACGCTGTTCCTCTAGTCCCTTATATAAAAATATACTAACCTGCAGAAGGGCCCAAACTGACTGCTCTGAAATGTCAGGGCCGCCGGAGTAGGGAGGCAAGACCTGGGACAGCAGCAGGGAGCCCTGCAGCACAGGGCAGTCAACCTCCACCTCAACCCAGGCATGCAAAGGCAGACGATTGATGAAATGCAGCTCCTGAACACACACTGACTGCAGGCACACAGAGCCAAAATCCACCGACAAGGGAGCTGTTTGAAAGTAAAAGGGTTCATATATTAAGGTATCGTTTACACACATGAAATATTTTGTTTCTGCATTTCTGATCTTGATACTTCTCCTCTGTCAATGTTTAACAAAATGAAGTCCTACATATGGCTAATTGGTAGAGCTCCAAAGGAGTCAGAGTCCTGCTACAGTCTGCCACCTCCTGGTTGGTACATGGAACTGCATTTACTGCTTCTGAAATCTGCAAAGAATTCATCAGAAATTGTGAAGGAAAAAAAATCCAGTGGTTGAAGTAGATTTCATGAGTCACTTCTGATCTAACCTGACAGGTGCTGCTCTTTGTAAT
This sequence comes from Orestias chungarensis, assembly GCA_032876305.1. NCBI lineage: Eukaryota > Metazoa > Chordata > Actinopteri > Cyprinodontiformes > Cyprinodontidae > Orestias > Orestias chungarensis. Next base: position 164,727 of record JAVLVB010000566.1, on the reverse strand, counting down.
CTCACTCGTGTGTTTTGGAATGTATGTAGGTTTCACTCCTGAGTTAATGGGGCTGTCCAGATCTCTGATGTGGAGCTCAGGAGGAACAAGTCCTCGAGATGGATTAATCTCAAAAACATTGTTATTCCCTGGGTGTTGCAGGCTAAAAAATAAATCAGATTGAGAAAATAATGTTTGAACATCATTAATTTTATTCCTAGAAAAAAAAAACAGTTTGGTAAAATGCAGGATTTGGAAAGCTGACCTCTTCTGGATCTTTTCCAGCCGTGTTTGTCTAAGTGTTTTGATAAGGTCCATATAATTCTTCCGGTGGTGCCGTCTCTGCTCTTCCTCCTTCTCAGTGAAAGCATAGCTGGTGTCCACATAGCGATGACGGGGTACTCCAGGAAAAATGGTCCTTAACAAAGTTGAACACAAAAACAAAATGAATTATCGTAAACCTATCCTAAAACTATAAAAACATCTATTTTAACTGTGTTTCTCCTTTTGTATTAGAGGTCTTATATTGTTTCCAGTTTGGTGGTAAGTCTATTAGCCTATTAATCTCTACCTGTATTGTTTGTGGTGGCAGGACGGGCTAACATGCTGCAATGAGCCAGCTCACTCAACCGAACATGCGGCCGTAACCCGGCAGGACACTTTAGAGCTACAGATACATAAGACATAAGTTCTGTTTCTGGAACCTGTGCATTAGCCTATGCAATGACTAGTGTATAATCCTCACCAGGGCATAGTTTTGGTAGGGGATGTTTCATCACACTTTGGCAAGAAGCAGAAAAGTGCAGAGATATGATGTGGAACCAGCCAACTTCATTGGTGCTGCCATCTTTCTGAGACACAACGCAACCAAGGACATCTATCTTCTGACGGACCTGAAAGTTGCCCTGCTGCCATGCCTTAAAAGTCAAAACTACATCCTGGAAACAAAGAGAAAAAAAAAGATCCTCTGGGAAAACTTTGAGCCTTTACAAAGTACCACAAGAAGCTGCCGGTGTTCTCACCTGGGACTGCCCAGGAGAAATAGTGCCCGTTGTCGGATCGGCAGAAAAGTGTGCTAACTTGCCAAAGCGGAATCTGACAGGGAGCTGAGGGCAGAGGTTCTGAAGCACACACAGGAGATCTGAATGCTGGCCTATCGCACAGCGGGGGAAATCGTATTGTGTACGACGGAGAGGGCACCAGAGCCACAGGGAGTCCAGAACCGGTCACTGCTACTTCCACGCTGCTCTCAGCTAAAAGGGAAAAGAATTTGAAGAAAGACTTTATAAATCATAACTGGTATTTAAAGTTCTACAAACCAAAGACTCAGTTTTCTATAATGTGCAACCAGCGTAAAATAATGCAGTTCAAACTGGAGCATACTATTCTTGAATTTGCAGCCAAAGTAATCCAGATAACTTCAGCACTGTGAACATGTGTCAGTACCATTAGGGTGAATGAAGCCATGTTTGCAGCAAAGTACCATTAGAGTGAATGAAGCCATGTTTGCAGCAAAGTACCATTAGGGTGAATGAAGCCATGTTTGCAGCAAAGTACCATTAGGGTGAATGAAGCCATGTTTGCAGCAAAGTACCATTAGGGTGAATGAAGCCATGTTTGCAGCAAAGTACCATTAGGGTGAATGAAGCCATGTTTGCAGCAAAGTACCATTAGGGTGAATGAAGCCATGTTTGCAGCAAAGTACAATTAGGGTGAATGAAGCCATGTTTGCAGCAAAGTACAATTAGGGTGAATGAAGCCATGTTTGCAGCAAAGTACCATTAGGGTGAATGAAGCCATGTTTGCAGCAAAGTACCATTAGGGTGAATGAACCAATGTTTGCAGCGAAGGATGTGTGATTAACAAGAGACAGCAGTGTTACCAACAGCTCCTCGTTAGTATAGTGGTGAGTATCCCCGCCTGTCACGCGGGAGACCGGGGTTCAATTCCCCGACGGGGAGAAATATACTTTTTTTTCTTTTCACTATCTACAACATTTCTCCTACTTTTAAACAGATATCATTTTTTACAAAGATGATTTAAGGTAGAATAATTCTAATTAAAAGTTATTCATTTGAACTGAATCAATACTATCAACACTATAAACTAATGCAGTTAGCTCAAAATATGATGTGTCTATCAAGTGTTTCAGGGTAAATCTACCTCCTGCTGATTGGACTGAATCGCACTGCCCCTGTAGTCGTGTCATATGGACCCAGTCGACCTTGTGAGGGCACACACTCGAGAACCTGAAACCCAGCATGGCTGCTGGACCTGCAGTTCTTCATTCTCTCCAGCAGGGTGCTGTCTGTGCTCTTCTGAAGGTCGGATCCCTGCAAACAGAGGACAGAAAAAGGCTCTTATGTTGTCTTTCTGCAGCTCCCTTACACACTTGCCAAATAAAAGCTGTTCCTTTCAAACTAACATCCTCTGTCCCAGGAGTTTCATCCTGCAGCAGGCAGACCCAGTCACAAGCCAGAGGAGCATTGTTTCTTAGTAGAAGTTTCTGTACACAGGAAGCCCCAAAATAGACATGTCCAAACCACAAACAGGACAGTGGAGACCCCTGCAAAATTATCAAGGAATCAGGAGAGAATTGTTTAAACATAATAATGATTACGGATAATTTTAAGTCGGAAAATGCCTTATTTTGGGGTCAAATTGTAAAGTAAAATATGTAGATATAATACAATCACATTTTGACAATCTGGGTTAACAGAAAGTCATTATAACCTGAATTGAATAACAAACTGTTTATTAACTTGGATTGTATATAAATTTTATATATGAATGATTTAAATTACTTTTCTTGTCTAGTGTCTTTAAATGAATTATTGTAAACTGGTGGAATAAACTGAACTGAATTGATGTATTTTAGCAATGGGGATAACTATGGGGATTGTGTTTTAGGGGGGTTTTCATCACGAAGAACATTTTGCATCAAAGCCATAACGTTTTTTTTCGCATTTTTTGATTCAGAAATTAAACATGTGCCCAAGTCTCAAGATTTTCTTTCTATATACATGTAAATAACTTTGTAAAGCAGTGTTAACTCGATCACTGTTTGAAATAGAATGAATGTACCTGTAAGTCAGAAACATCAAGACGCTGCTCCACTACATCAGCCCTGATGCTGAGAACTACAGTCGAGCAATTCTGAAGCTTCACCCTGAGGAAGATCACAGATGTTACTATCCAGTTTGAGTAAAGACCCACACACCTTCTCAACATGCACTCATGTCTAATAATTTGGAATGTCTTTCTTTATGGTTTTTGATTCATTTTAAAAACAAACATACTTAGCCTTTTCAGCAATCTGCCCAGGTCTGTCTGCTCGCAGTTCTATTTTCAGCCACTGGGTGCTGCCAGCTGCTATGACTCCGTTTATTCGTGAGAAACTGAGGCAAGAGTTTCCACCACTGTATTCCACCTTCAAATATCACACAAACAAAGGTATGCAGCTTGGATGACTATCACAGTCATATGACGTAACCTCTCAAAAAATAAATAGTCGTCTTACCAGATTCTGATCCTTCATTGGCAATTGGATGCAGTTTGCTGACCACTTGGCTTCTGGAGACAAGGCATCCAAAGTCTATTAAGTCCACAATGAAAGATCAAGTCCTTTCTAAATGTGGGCATAGGCAAAGGATTAGAAGCAATGCAACCACATATGGCAAGTGTGGTTGATAACAGCTTTCATATTTGATTTATAGTCTTTCGCCCTGGTTCTAAACTGTAATGTTTCAAGTTCATCTACATGAAACCTCATTTGGACTTTACAGTTGGCTCATACGTAGTAAGCATTCATCTGTCCTGGTACACAAAGCCTGGTCTAGTCCTGCTGGAGGCTCCTTCCTGTAAAAGGGAAGTTATTCCTTTCCACTGTCACTACATGTATGAGGGATTGCAATACAATAAAGCCCACAATTCTAGCTACATGCTGGTCAAGGAGTTGTGAATGCCTAAAGTAAACACAGAAAACTCTGTTTTGTAAAGTGATGACGTTTTAGGAAATGGTTAAACCTAAACTAACTGCCTTTAATTTTTTTTTCAAATAAATGAAGTAATTTTAAAGTACTTTTTGGATTTGCTTAAGTTATATGGTGTGTTTTTTTTATAATAACCCAAAAAGAAGAAACAAGAAAAGGATAACACTGGAATTCAAGTAACGTGTATTAGCTAAGTTAGCTAACGGTCATTAGCTAAGTTAGCTAACGGTCATTAGCTAAGTTAAGTAACGGTCATTAGCTAAGTTACCTAGCAGTCATTAGCTAAGTTAACTAACGGTCATTAGCTAAGTTACCTAACGGTCATTAGCTAAGTTAGCTAACGGTCATTAGCTAAGTTAAGTAACGGTCATTAGCTAAGTTACCTAACGGTCATTAGCTAAGTTAACTAACGGTCATTAGCTAAGTTACCTAACGGTCATTAGCTAAGTTAGCCAACGGTCATTAGCTAAGTTAGCTAACGGTCATTAGCTAAGTTAAGTAACGGTCATTAGCTAAGTTAACTAACGGTAATTAGCTAAGTTAGCTAACGGTCATTCGCTAAGTTACCTAACGGTCATTAGCTAAGTTAGCTAACGGTCATTCACTAAGTTAGCTAACGGTCATTAGCTAAGTTAGCCAACGGTCATTAGCTAAGTTAGCCAACGGTCATTCGCTAAGTTAGCTAACGGTCATTAGCTAAGTTAGCCAACGGTCATTAGCTAAGTTAGCCAAC
>JAVLVB010000566.1:148963-159923 GCA_032876305.1 Orestias chungarensis | reverse complement strand
GCAGGTGCTGAGTGTTTCCCTCATGGACACAAAGGTCAAAGTCTCCCTCTGAAGGAGAAGAGAATGAGGGATGCCAAACCACCTCGCAGTCTAGTTCCATGTGTGGCTCCACCGAACCTGGACAAACGGAGAGTAGATTATGTGAACTGGCAATTATATATGCAGCCCCTACAATAGGAATTAAGTTGCATTTATAGCACCTGTAGCTGGTCGAACTGAAAATAAGAGCAGTTCGCTCTTGGGGATGACTGGCTGCCAGGTGAAATCTGCAACACTGTTGCACGGGTTTCGAAGGGTCACCGAGCTCCTGTATTCTGATCCTGCCAGCATCAGTAGGGTGGGGTGGAGCACCAGGAGGTCAGTGGACAGATTCAGACACATGGGGACAACCTGAGCTTTGACTATGATTTGACCAGGGTGCTGCTGGTTTACAGTGTAGCTTAAGGACCTGGAGAGAAGAAGATATACTCATTAAGCTTTTGGATTTACGCTGTTCCTCTAGTCCACTATATAAAAATATACTAACCTGCAGAAGGACCCAAACTGACTGCTCTGAAATGTCAGGGGCAAGCTGCTGCGGGAGTAGGGAGGCAAGACCTGGGACAGCAGCGGGGAGCCCTGCAGCTCAGGGCAGTCAACCTCCACCTCAACCCAGGCATGCAAAGGCAGACGATTGATGAAATGCAGCTCCTGAACACACACTGACTGCAGGCACACAGAGCCAAAATCCACCGACAAGGGAGCTGTTTGAAAGTAAAAGGGTTCATATATTAAGATACCGTTTACACACATGAAATATTTTGTTTTTTTTGCATTTCTGATCTTGATACTTCTCCTCTGTCAATGTTTAACAAAATGAAGTCCTACATATGGCTACTTGGTAGAGCTCCAAAGGAGTCAGAGTCCTGCTACAGTCTGCCACCTCCTGGTTGGTACATGGAACTGTATTTACTGCTTCTGAAATCTGCAAAGAATTCATGAGAAATTGTGAAGGAAAAAAGAAAAAAATCCAGTGGTTGAAGTAGATTTCATGAGTCACTTCCAATCTAACCTGACAGGTGCTGCTCTTTGTAATCTCACTCGTGTGTTTTGGAATGTATGTAGGTTTCACTCCTGAGTTAATGGTGCTGTCCAGATCTCTGATGTGGAGTTCAGGAGGAACAAGTCCTCGAGATGGATTAATCTCAAAAACATTGTTATTCCCTGGCTGTTGCTGGCTAAAAAATAAATCAGATTGAGAAAATAATGTTTGAACTAAATTGAACATCATTAATTTTATTCCTAGAAAAAAAAAACAATTGGTGAAATGTAGGATTTGGAAAGCTGACCTCTTCTGGATCTTTTCCAGCCGTGTTTGTCTAAGTGTTTTGATAAAGTCCATATAATTCTTCCGGTGGTGCTGTCTCTGCTCTTCCTCCTTCTCAGTGACAGCATAGCTGGTTTCCACATAGCGATGACGGGGTACTCCAGTAAAAATGGTCCTTAACAAAGTTGAACACAAAAAAAAAATGAATTATAGTAAACCTATCCTAAAACTACAAAAACATCTATTTTAACTGTGTTTCTCCTTTTATATTAGAGGTCTTATATTGTTTTCAGTTTAGTGGTAAGTCTATTAGCCTATTAATCTCTACCTGTATTGTTTGAGTGGAAATGTTGGTCTAGCCCGATCTTTGGGGAACACCAGGACCCCCTCTCCCTCAGTCCCTTCATTCTTCTGTCTGGGATCTTTGTGTAGCTTTGTGGTGGCATCACGGGCCAACATGCTGCAATGAGCCAGCTCACTCAACCGAACATGCGGCCGTAACCCGGCAGGACACTTTAGAGCTACAGATACATAAGACATAAGTTCTGTTTCTGGAACCTGTGCATTAGCCTATGCAATGACTAGTGTATAATCCTCACCCGGGCATAGTTGGGGTAGGGGATGTTTCATCACACTTTGGCAAGAAGCAGAAAAGTACAGAGATATGGTGTGGAAACAGCCAACTTCATTGGTGCTGCCATCTTTCTGAGACACAACGCAACCAAGGACATCTATCTTCTGACGGACCTGAAAGTTGCCCTGCTGCCGTGCGTTAAAAGTCAAAACTACATCCTGGAAGCATAGAGAAAAAAAAAGATCCTCTGGGAAAACTTTGAGGCTTTACAAAGTACCACAAGAAGCTGCCAGTGTTCTCACCTGGGACTGCCCAGGAGAAATAGTGCCCGTTGTCGGATCGGCAGAAAAGTGTGCTAACTTGCCAAAGCGGAATCTGACAGGGAGCTGAGGGCAGAGGTTCTGAAGCACACACAGGAGATCTGAATGCTGGCCTATCGCACAGCGGGGGAAATCGTATGTGTACGACGGAGAGGGCACCAGAGCCACAGGGAGTCCAGAACCGGTCACTGCTACTTCCACGCTGCTCTCAGCTAAAAGGGAAAAGAATTTGAAGAAAGACTTTATAAATCATAACTGGTATTTACTAAAAATGCTAATTAGTGTAGCATTTTATTAATCCTGCACCATAACAAAAGTTCTACAAACCACAGACTCAGTTTTCTATAATGTGCAACCAGAGTAAAATAATGCAGTTCAAACTGGAGCATACTATTCTTGAATTTGCAGCCAAAGTAATCCAGATAACTTGAGCACTGTGAACATGTGTGAGTACCATTAGGGTGAATGAAGTCATGTTTGCAGCCCACGATGTCAAACAGCAGGAAGAGACAGCAGTCCTCTCGGTAAACTGTGTCAGCGCGCCTCCTGCTGTCAGATGTGCGTGGGTACTAGTAAGAGATAGGGATCTCATTTTAACATCTCCTCGTTAGTATAGTGGTGAGTATCCCCGCCTGTCACGCGGGAGACCGGGGTTCAATTCCCCGACGGGGAGTAATATACTTTTTTTCTTTTCACTACCTACAACATTTTTACTACTTTTAAACAGATGTCATTTTTTACAAAGATGATTTAAGGTACAAGAATTCTAATTAAAAGTTATTCATTTGAACTGAATCAATACTATCAACACTATAAACTAATGCAGTTAGCTCAAAATATGATGTGTCTATCAAGTGTTTTAAGGTAAATCTACCTCCTGCTGATTGGACTGAATCGTACTGCCACTGTAGTCGTGTCATAGGGACCCAGTCGACCTTGTGAGGGCACACACGAGAGAACCCGAAACCCAGCATGGCTGCTGGACCTGCAGTTCTTCATTCTCTCCAGCAGGGTGCTGTCTGTGCTCTTCTGAAGGTCGGATCCCTGCATACAGAGGACAGAAAGAGGCTCTTATGTTGTCTTTCTGCAGCTCCCTTACACACTTACCAAATAAAAGCTGTTCTTTTCAAACTCACCGCCTCTGTCCCAGCAGTTTCATCCTGCAGCAGGCAGACCCAGTCACAAGCCAGAGGAGCATTGTTTCTTAGTAGCAGTTTCTGTACACAGGAAGCCCCAAAGTAGACAGGTCCAAACCACAAACAGGACAGTGGAGACCCCTGCGAAATTATCAAGGAATCAGGAGAGAATTATTTAAACATAATAATGATTACGGATAATTTTAAGTCGGAAAATGCCTTATTTCAGAATCAAGTTTAAAGTAAAATATATAGATATAATATAATCAAATTTTGACAATCTGGGTTAAAAGAAAGTCATTATAACCTGAATTGAATAACAAACTGTTTATTAACTTGAATTGTATATACATTTTATATATGAATGATTTAAATTACTTTTCTTGTCTAGTGTCTTTAAATGAATTATTGTAAACTGGTGAAATAAACTGAACTGAATCATTGTATTTTAGCAATGGGGATAACTATGGGGATTGTGTTTTAGGGGGGTTTTCATCACAAAGAACATTTAGCATCAAAGCCATAACGCCCCCCCCCCCCCCCCCCCCCCCGATTGTAGATATTTAGGGCAGTTTTTGATTCAGAAATTAAGCATGTGCCCAAGTCTCAAGATTTTCTTCCTATATACCTGTAAATAACTTTGAAAAGCAGTGTTAACTCGATCACTGTTTGAAATAGAATGAATGTACCTGTAAATCAGAAACATCAAGACGCTGCTCCACTACATCAGCCCTGATGCTGAGAACTACAGTCGAGCAATTCTGAAGCTTCACCCTGAGGAATATCACAGATGTTACTATCTAGATGAGTTAAGACCCACACACCTTCTCAACCGGCACTTTTGTCTGATAACATGTTATTACAAAAAATACATCAGTTAGAATACATTTGGAATGTCTTTCTTTATGGTTTTTGATTCATTTTAAAAACAAACATACATAGCCTTTTCATCAATCTGCTCAGGTCTGTCTGCTCGCAGTTCTATTTTCAGCCACTGGGTGCTGCCAGCTGCTATGACTCCGTTTATTGGTGAGAAACTGAGGCAAGAGTTTCCACCACTGTATTCCACTTGGAATTCACCTTCAAATATCACACAAACAAAGGTATGCAGCTTGGATGACTATCACAGTCATATGACGTAACCTCTCAAAAAATAAATAGTCGTCTTACCAGATTCTGATCCTTCATTGGCAATTGGATGCAGTTTGCTGACCACTTGGCTTCTGGCGACAAGGCATCCAAAGTCTATTAAGTCCATAATGAAAGATCAAGTCCTTTCTAAATGTGTGCATAGGCAAAGGATTAGAAGCAATGCAACCACATATGGCAAGTGTGGTTGATAACAGCTTTCACATTTGATTTATAGTCTTTCACACCAGGGTTCTAAACTGTAATGTTTCAAGTTCATCTACATGAAACCTCATTTGGACTTTACAGTTGGCTCATACATAGTAAGCATTCATCTGTCCTGGTACACAAAGCCTGGTCTAGTCCTGCTGGAGGCTCCTTCCTGTAAAAGGGAAGTTATTCCTTTCCACTGTCAGTACATGTATGAGGGATTGCAATACAATAAAGCCCACAATGTGAGCGACTGTCTATTCTAGCGACATGCTGGTCAAGGAGTTGTGAATGCTTAAAGTAAACACAGAAAACTCTGTTTTGTAAAGTGATGACGTTTTGGGAAATGGTTAAACCTAAATTAATTGCCTTTAATTTCTTTTTCAAATAAATGAAGTAATTTAAAAGTACTTTTTGGATTTGCTTAAGTTATATGGTGTTTTTTTTATAATAACCCAAAAAGAAGAAACAAGAAAAGGATAACACTGGAATTCGAGTAACGTGTATTAGCTAAGTTAGCTAACGGTCATTAGCTAAGTTAGCTAACGGTCATTAGCTAAGTTAGCTAACGGTCATTAGCTAAGTTAGCTAACGGTCATTAGCTAAGTTAGCTAACGGTCGGCCGCCATTTTGAGCAAAGTTGGCTAGTTAGCAAATTAAAAACGCGTACATTTGGTAAATACTCGACATTTATAATAGCATAACAACATATTATACTCAAACTTGTGTAAATATGTTACCTTCACGCCAGGCTTAACAAATATTTAATTGTTGCGTTCCCAATATGTATCCTGTAAACTTTGCCAACCTTTATATCTTTGACCTCTAGAAGGGGGGGTCAAGTCAAACACCCTCTCCAGCGATAATATATGGCTCTACAATTACAATGGAGAAACAGTCGTTAAATTGTCGCAGAAGAAATTATTTACTGCTATCGGCAGTGAACTATGGCGTACTTTATTCAGTTTGAAGACCCTCAGCTTCAGCGTTCCTACCCATACCGGGAGAGCTAAGGTCGTTGCCAGGATACGGAGACTTGCTGTGGTAGCGCTTGGTTTTGTGTTCAGGTAGTCCAGGGGGGGGCGGAGCAGCCTCACCCTCCTAAAAGACTCAAGAGTTGTCCAGTTAACTTTTACTTGTTATTAAAAAGTAAAAGTTAACAAGTTTTTAACAATATTGATATCAAGCAGACAATAATTTTTGAGCTCCATTTTGATAAGAAGCAATTAAACAAACAAAATTGTTTGTGTCTTTTACCGAAGAATGCGGATTTGGTAAATCAAGCGCCCCTAGTTTATTAATTTAACACACTATCATTGTAGATATTTGATTTGTTATTACTTTGAGGCTTTAAATTATTATTTTTTTCATTCATTATGGGGTTTTCCTGAAAGTTATTCATACAGAACCTTACAAATGTATTTATACCCAGAGATATTTATTAACATTTGTCAAGTTACATCCATTTACCCACATAACCCTTAATACAGCAGTCCAACAGTATAGAAACAGTGTTGCAAGCATCATGCTTTGGGGATCCTCAACTTATGTTGACTACAAGATATAACATCTGTATGATTGACTGTAGTATAAAGTACTGTGGAGCACCATGGATAAAGTATCAAGCAAATCCATGCTGTTTAGCACACACAGACAAAGCTTCAATGGGAAGCATATTTCTGCTCAAAATCTCTGCCAGAACCCAGTAAAGTACACCAATTTAATTAAAAATTACCCATAGTTTATTTTATTTTTTTGGATTTGAGCAAAGCTAGTTGAGACATTCTCCAAAAATCTGCAATTTTAAATAATAAAGCCAATTTTAGATTCCCATTTTAGACTGCAGCAGCTCTGGAGGAAGTATGTTTCTTGGCTGTCTTGGGATTCTCCTAAAGTGCTTATAATGCTGCCTTATATTCTGACTCTGAACTAAGAAGAATGGAAAAAATAAAATAATGGAAGTTTAGTGGAAGGTATTCGGGTTGCCAAAGTTAAAAAAAATGGCACCCAGAGTTGAAAGGTAACTGTTTATGGAAGGGGTCTACAAAACTTCACAATCCAAAGAGATGTTTTTACCCTTGGTCTATCTAAATGTAAATACTCTAAAGCTGTAAATTCTACACGGCCTTTGGCAAAAAGTCAACTTATAGTTTTGAATAAATATGAATTTTGAACAGAATGGAAAACAATTTCATTTATATTTTTTATAAAGTTTTGTCAAAATTTTTTTTTAGAAAAATTACGTAAAATTAACAAAAGCATAGTTTTCAAAGCAACCAGAATTACTAATAAAAAAAAATCACATTGCTATTTGGTTGTGATATCCCAAGCAATTATCCCCAACAATCATAAAGCGGTTGAAACTTGCCTTTGATATAAAGTCTGTCAGCTGAGATGATGGTGCAGGTCTAATCAGCCATCTTTCAGTCCATCCTCACCTCCTCCATCATGTTGTGTTTCACCAGGACCACAGACGGTAACAGACGGCAGGGCATCACGCAGAATGCTAAGAAAGTAATCTGCTACAACCTCTGACCTCTACAGAAACTGCACGGCTCCAGGACTTTAGGTCAGCCATCAGGCTCATGAACAGTATATAAACGATTCTGGATTCACACAACCTTTATGCACCTGCTGCCTTAAATTCATCGTGCATACAATCCAAGTTAATAAACAGATTAAAATGTTTTCTATTAATTAAACCCTGCAGATTTTCTTGCATTGAAAGGTGATATTATTACTATATATTTTATGTATGTGAAATTCATGGAGTGTAACTGTTTTTATAAGGCATTTTCCAACTTAAAATCATATTCAATCATTAATTAGGTCCCCCCCCCTAATTGCTTAATAATTTTGCAGGTCCACTGTCCTGTTTGTGGTCAAGTCTACTTTGGGGCTTGCTGTGTACAGAAACTGCTACTGCAGGGTAAAACTGCTGGTACAGAGGATGTTAGTTTGAAAAGAACAGCTTTTATTTGGTAAGTGTGTAAGGGAGCTGCAGAAAGACAACATAAAAGCCTCTTTCTGTCCTCTGTATGCAGGGATCCGACCTTCAGAAGAGCACAGACAGCACCCTGCTGGAGAGAATGAAGAACTGCAGGTCCAGCAGCCATGCTGGGTTTCGGGTTCTCTCGTGTGTGCCCTCACAAGGTCGACTGGGTCCCTATGACACGACTACAGTGGCAGTACGATTCAGTCCAATCAGCAGGAGGTAGATTTACCTTAAAACACTTGATAGACACATCATATTTTGAGCTAACTGCATTAGTTTATAGTGTTGATAGTATTGATTCAGTTCAAATGAATAACTTTTAATTAGAATTCTTGTACCTTAAATCATCTTTGTAAAAAATGACATCTGTTTAAAAGTAGTAAAAATGTTGTAGGTAGTGAAAAGAAAAAAAGTATATTACTCCCCGTCGGGGAATTGAACCCCGGTCTCCCGCGTGACAGGCGGGGATACTCACCACTATACTAACGAGGAGATGTTAAAATGAGATCCCTATCTCTTACTAGTACCCACGCACATCTGACAGCAGGAGGCGCGCTGACACAGTTTACCGAGAGGACTGCTGTCTCTTCCTGCTGTTTGACATCGTGGGCTGCAAACATGACTTCATTCACCCTAATGGTACTCACACATGTTCACAGTGCTCAAGTTATCTGGATTACTTTGGCTGCAAATTCAAGAATAGTATGCTCCAGTTTGAACTGCATTATTTTACTCTGGTTGCACATTATAGAAAACTGAGTCTGTGGTTTGTAGAACTTTTGTTATGGTGCAGGATTAATAAAATGCTACACTAATTAGCATTTTTAGTAAATACCAGTTATGATTTATAAAGTCTTTCTTCAAATTCTTTTCCCTTTTAGCTGAGAGCAGCGTGGAAGTAGCAGTGACCGGTTCTGGACTCCCTGTGGCTCTGGTGCCCTCTCCGTCGTACACATACGATTTCCCCCGCTGTGCGATAGGCCAGCATTCAGATCTCCTGTGTGTGCTTCAGAACCTCTGCCCTCAGCTCCCTGTCAGATTCCGCTTTGGCAAGTTAGCACACTTTTCTGCCGATCCGACAACGGGCACTATTTCTCCTGGGCAGTCCCAGGTGAGAACACTGGCAGCTTCTTGTGGTACTTTGTAAAGCCTCAAAGTTTTCCCAGAGGATCTTTTTTTTTCTCTATGCTTCCAGGATGTAGTTTTGACTTTTAACGCACGGCAGCAGGGCAACTTTCAGGTCCGTCAGAAGATAGATGTCCTTGGTTGCGTTGTGTCTCAGAAAGATGGCAGCACCAATGAAGTTGGCTGTTTCCACACCATATCTCTGTACTTTTCTGCTTCTTGCCAAAGTGTGATGAAACATCCCCTACCCCAACTATGCCCGGGTGAGGATTATACACTAGTCATTGCATAGGCTAATGCACAGGTTCCAGAAACAGAACTTATGTCTTATGTATCTGTAGCTCTAAAGTGTCCTGCCGGGTTACGGCCGCATGTTCGGTTGAGTGAGCTGGCTCATTGCAGCATGTTGGCCCGTGATGCCACCACAAAGCTACACAAAGATCCCAGACAGAAGAATGAAGGGACTGAGGGAGAGGGGGTCCTGGTGTTCCCCAAAGATCGGGCTAGACCAACATTTCCACTCAAACAATACAGGTAGAGATTAATAGGCTAATAGACTTACCACTAAACTGAAAACAATATAAGACCTCTAATATAAAAGGAGAAACACAGTTAAAATAGATGTTTTTGTAGTTTTAGGATAGGTTTACTATAATTCATTTTTTTTTTGTGTTCAACTTTGTTAAGGACCATTTTTACTGGAGTACCCCGTCATCGCTATGTGGAAACCAGCTATGCTGTCACTGAGAAGGAGGAAGAGCAGAGACAGCACCACCGGAAGAATTATATGGACTTTATCAAAACACTTAGACAAACACGGCTGGAAAAGATCCAGAAGAGGTCAGCTTTCCAAATCCTACATTTCACCAAACTGTTTTTTTTTTCTAGGAATAAAATTAATGATGTTCAATTTAGTTCAAACATTATTTTCTCAATCTGATCTATTTTTTAGCCAGCAACAGCCAGGGAATAACAATGTTTTTGAGATTAATCCATCTCGAGGACTTGTTCCTCCTGAGCTCCACATCAGAGATCTGGACAGCACCATTAACTCAGGAGTGAAACCTACATACATTCCAAAACACACGAGTGAGATTACAAAGAGCAGCACCTGTCAGGTTAGATCGGAAGTGACTCATGAAATCTACTTCAACCACTGGATTTTTTTCTTTTTTCCTTCACAATTTCTCATGAATTCTTTGCAGATTTCAGAAGCAGTAAATACAGTTCCATGTACCAACCAGGAGGTGGCAGACTGTAGCAGGACTCTGACTCCTTTGGAGCTCTACAAAGTAGCCATATGTAGGACTTCATTTTGTTAAACATTGACAGAGGAGAAGTATCAAGATCAGAAATGCAAAAACAAAATATTTCATGTGTGTAAACGGTATCTTAATATATGAACCCTTTTACTTTCAAACAGCTCCCTTGTTGGTGTATTTTGGCTCTGTGTGCCTGTAGTCAGTGTGTGTTCAGGAGCTGCATTTCATCAATCGTCTGCCTTCGCATGCCTGGGTTGAGGTGGAGGTTGACTGCCCTGAGCTGCAGGGCTCCCCGCTCCTGTCCCAGGTCTTGCCTCCCTACTCCCGCAGCAGCTTGCCCCTGACATTTCAGAGCAGTCAGTTTGGGCCCTTCTGCAGGTTAGTATATTTTTATATAGTGGACTAGAGGAACAGCGTAAATCCAAAAGCTTAATGAGTATATCTTCTTCTCTCCAGGTCCTTAAGCTACACTGTAAACCAGCAGCACCCTGGTCAAATCAAAGTCAAAGCTCAGGTTGTCCCCATGTGTCTGAATCTGTCCACTGACCTCCTGGTGCTCCACCCCACCCTACTGATGCTGGCAGGATCAGAATACAGGAGCTCGGTGACCCTTCGAAACCCGTGCAACAGTGTTGCAGATTTCACCTGGCAGCCAGTCATCCCCAAGAGCGAACTGCTCTTATTTTCAGTTCGACCAGCTACAGGTGCTATAAATGCAACTTAATTCCTATTGTAGGGGCTGCATATATAATTGCCAGTTCACATAATCTACTCTCCGTTTGTCCAGGTTCGGTGGAGCCACACATGGAACTAGACTGCGAGGTGGTTTGGCATCCCTCATTCTCTTCTCCTTCAGAGGGAGACTTTGACCTTTGTGTCCATGAGGGAAACACTCAGCACCTGC
>JAVLVB010000566.1:74885-148863 GCA_032876305.1 Orestias chungarensis | reverse complement strand
TAGCCAACGGTCATTAGCTAAGTTAGCCAACGGTCATTCGCTAAGTTAGCTAACGGTCATTAGCTAAGTTAGCCAACGGTCATTAGCTAAGTTAGCCAACGGTCATTAGCTAAGTTAGCTAACGGTCATTCGCTAAGTTACCTAACGGTCATTAGCTAAGTTAGCTAACGGTCATTCGCTAAGTTAGCTAACGGTCATTAGCTAAGTTACCCAACGGTCATTAGCTAAGTTAGCCAACGGTCATTACCTAAGTTAGCTAACGGTCATTCGCTAAGTTAGCCAACGGTCATTAGCTAAGTTAGCCAACGGTCATTCGCTAAGTTAGCCAACGGTCATTAGCTAAGTTAGCTAACGGTCATTCGCTAAGTTAGCCAACGGTCATTAGCTAAGTTAGCCAACGGTCATTAGCTAAGTTAGCTAACGTGTATTAGCTAAGTTAGCTAACGGTCGGCCGCCATTTTGAGCAAAGTTGGCTAGTTAGCAAATTAAAAACGCGTACATTTGGTAAATACTCGACATTTATAAAAGCATAACAACATATTATATTCAAACTTGTGTAAATATGTTATTTTCACGTCAGGCTTAACAAATATTTCATTGTTGCGTTCCCAATATGTATCCTGTAAACTTTGCCAACCTTTATATCTTTGACCTCTAGAAGGGGGGGGTCAAGTCAAACACCCTCTCCAGCCACAATATATGGCTCTACAATTACAATGGAGCAACAGTCGTTAAATGGTCGCAGAAGAAATTATTTACTGCTATCGGCAGTGAACTTTATTCAGTTTGATGACCCTCAGCTAAGGTCGTTGCCAGGATACGGAGACTTGCTGTGGTAGTGCTTGGTTTTGTGTTCAGGTAGTCCAGGGGGGGGCGGAGCAGCCTCACCTAAGAGTTGTCCAGTTAACTTTTACTTGTTATTAAAAAGTAAAAGTTAACAAGTTTTTAACAATATTGATATCAAGCAGACAATAATTTTTGAGCCCCATTTTGATAAGAAGCAATTAAACAAACAAAAGTGGTAAATCAAGCGCCCCTAGTTTATTAATTTAACACACTATCATTGTAGATATTTAATTTGTTATTACTTTGAGGCTTTAAATTATTATTTTTTTCATTCATTATGGGGTTTTCCTGAAAGTTATTCATACAGAACCTTACAAATGTATTTATACCCAGAGATATTTTTTAACATTTGTCAAGTTACGTCCATTTACTAACATAACCCTTAATACAGCAGTCCAACAGTATAGAAATAGTGTTGCAAGCATCATGCTTTGGGGATCCTCAACTCATGTTGTTTTTAAGATATAACATCTGTATGATTGACTGTAGTATAGAGTACTGTGGAGCACCATGGATAAAGTACCAAGCAAATCCATGCTGTTTAGCACACACAGACAAAGCTTCGATGGGAAGCATATTTCTGCTCAAAATCTCTGCCTAAACCCAGTAAAATACACAAATTGAATTAAAAATTACCCATAGTTTTTTTTTTAGATTGGATTTGAGCAAAGCTAGTTGAGACATTCCCCAAAAATCTGCAATTTTAAATAATAAAGCCAATTTTAGATTCCCATTTTAGACTGCAGCAGCTCTGGAGGAAGTATGTTTCTTGGCTGTCTTGGGATTCTCCTAAAGTGCTTAAAATGCTGCCTTATATTCTGACTCTGAACTAAGAAGAATGGAAAAAATAAAATAATGGATGTTTAGTGGAAGGTATTCGGTTTGCCAAAGTCAAAAAAATGTCACCCAGAGTTGAAAGGTAACTGTTTATTGAAGGGGTCAACAAAACTTCACAATCCAAAGAGATGTTTTTACCCTTGGTCTATCTAAATGTAAATACTCTAAAGCTGTAAATTCTACACAGCCTTTGGCAAAAAGTCAACTTACAGTTTTGAATAAATAGGAATCTTAAACAGAATGGAAAACAATTTCATTTATATTTTTTATAAAGTTTTGTCAAAATACAGAAACTATGTAAAATAAACAAAAGCATAGTTTTCAAAGCAACCAGAATTACTAATAAAAAATCTAATTGCTATTTAGTTGTGATATCCCAAGCAATTATCCCCAACAATCATAAAGCGGTTGAAAACTAGCCTTGGATATAAAGTCTGTCAGCTGAGATGATGGTGCAGGTCTCATCAGCCTTCTTTGAGTCCATCCTCACCTCCTCCATCATGTTGTGTTTCACCAGGACCACAGACGGAAACAGACGGCAGGGCATCACGCAGAATGCTAAGAAAGTAATCTGCTACAACCTCTGACCTCTACAGAAACTGCACAGCTCCAGGACTTTAGGTCAGCCATCAGGCTCATGAACAGTATATAAACGATTCTGGATTCACACAATCTTTATGCACCTGCTGCCTTAAATTCATCGTGCATAAAATCCAAGTTAATAAACAGATTAAAATGTTTTCTATTAATTAAACCCTGCAGATTTTCTTGCATTGAAAGGTGATATTATTACTATATATTTTATGTATGTGAAATTCATGGAGTGTAACTGTTTTTATAAGGCATTTTCCAACTTAAAATCACATTCAATCATTAATTAGGTCCCCCCCTCCTAATTGCTTAATAGTTTTGCAGGTCCGCTGTCCTGTTTGTGGTCAAGTCTACTTTGGGGCTTGCTGTGTACAGAAACTGCTGCTGCAGGGTAAAACTCCTGGGACAGAGGCGGTGAGTTTGAAAGGAACAGCTTTTATTTGGCAAGTGTGTAAGGGAGCTGCAGAAAGACAACATAAGAGCCTTTTTCTGTCCTCTGTTTGCAGGGATCCGACCTTCAGAAGAGCACAGACAGCACCCTGCTGGAGAGAATGAAGAACTGCAGGTCCAGCAGCCATGCTGGGTTTCGGGTTCTAGAGTTTGTGCCCTCACAAGGTCGGCTGGGTCCAGTTTATAGTGTTGATAGTATTGATTCAGCTCAAATGAATTACTTTTGATTACAATTATTCTACCTTCAATCTTTTTTGTAAAAAATGATATCTGTTTAAAAGTAGGAAAAATGTTGTAGGTAGTGAAAAGAAAAAGATAAAATATTTGTTCACGTTCAGACTTTAATAAATAATTTAATTACAACCAAGTGGTCAGTCTTAAATAACATTTTTTTAATATAAATCAGCAGCTTTTCTAATAACTGCATTAAAATAAAAAGGAAACTGTGACTTAACTATGATGCATGAAAGAGTTATGTGTAAAAACAAACATACTCCACATTAAAGCACTTTATAAGCTAATTCATTTATTAATAACCAACAAATCATGCAAAACACTTGTATAGTACGTTGATATATTCAGATGGGCGTGCAAATGCAAAGTATAATTAAAGGATGGCAAAAAATATTATTGTGCAGTTAATTTGAATTATTGACTTGTTTTCGGTGTAGTAAAATATACTACCTGAAATGTGAAACCTAATTAAGGAATCATTCCTTTGTGAAATGAAAACACAGGTTGCACTGCAGAAAAGAAAATAGATTTTAAATTGACCTGTTCATGATGTACGATTTTCTCGTAAAGTGCCTTGAGACGACATCTGTTGTAAATTGGAGCTAAATGAATGAACTGATTCTTGATATAAGGAATTTATGCCAGTAATATAATCTGTTTCTTAGTATAAACGTTAATTTAACTTTTCCAACTGTCTATTGTGTTTTCCTGCTTTATATTTTGCATATTGCATGCGATGTTAATGTTACAAGAACGAAATAAAGGATATTTCTATTGCATATATCTAGTATTCAGAATACATAACAACAGTGCAGCGTATTTCAATTTGCTTTTACAAATCACTGGGTTAATATTAGCTTCATCTTCTGGACATCCACTGATGCTACATCCTAATTCAGCAGTAAACTATGTTATTTGTGGGGAAATTACTTTTGAATGACCCAGTGTAAAATATAAAATCCTATATTGAACTAAGGAAACAAATTAAGTGTTTGATTGTCGCTGATGCTGGAGTTTGAGACTGTCATTACAATAATCTTTAAAAAGAAAAAAAAAATGGACAGCTGCATTGGCCGGGAATCGAACCCGGGCCTCCCGCGTGGCAGGCGAGAATTCTACCACTGAACCACCAATGCTGCACGTGAATAATTCATGTATTGGTTAGAATACAAAGTTACTCCCATAGGAAATTAATGGGAATCGGTTCCGAGCGCTAAATGGACCACGCCCACTGGATGTGGGTTCGAGTCCGGGTCATGGCAGAAGTTTGTATCGCGTTATGCAAATCTTTTTTAATGTTTATATTGTCTGTTTGTGTCCTCAAAGGTAAGGCTCCCCACCCAACACAATACACTGGCAATAAGGCTCTGATCGAACACATTCAGGAGGCTCCTGTTCATGTCAAAGGGTCTCAGCTTCCTAAGACAGAGCAATCTGGACTGAGCCTTTTCAACTAGAGATCTTTTACAGTTTAATTTGAAACCTGCAAATATTTAAGGTACACCCCTAAATATTTGAATGTTTCAGCAATTTCAATAGGTTCCCCTTTGATGACCACTGGAGAGAATGTTTCTTTCAGTGCAAGTTAATAAAATGAAGCAAATTTGTTGACATATTTCTGTTTTTTAATTTGACGAATAGGTGGAAATCTTTGACGATTAGCAAGAAACACTCAATAAAGGAGAGGTTCTGCAGGTGGGGACCACAGACAACTTCTCAGTACCTGTGCTTTCTGGCTGATGTTTTGGTCTGTTCTGAATGTTGGTGGTGCTTTCACACTCGTGGTAGCATGAGACGGACTCTGCAACCCACACGAGTGGCTCAGGTACTGCAGCTCATCCAGGATGGCACACCAATGTGTGCTGTGGCAAGAAGGTTTGCTGTGTCTGTCAGCAGGCCACAAATGTGCATGTGTCTGCACAAACGGTTAGAAACCAACTCCATGAGGATGGTATGCGGGCCAGATGTCCACAAATGCGGGCTGTGCTCACAGCCCAACACCGTGCAGGACGCTTGCCATTTGCCAGACAACACCAGGATTGGCATATTTGCCACTCTTCACATAAGAAAACAGGCTCATACTGAGCACATGTGACAGATGTGACAGAGTCTCGAAACGCAGTGGAGAGTGATCTGCTGCTAGCAAAATCCTTCAGCATGACCTGTTTGGCAGTGTGTCAGTAAGGATGTGGGGTGGCACTTCTTTTGAGGGTTGCACAGCAGTCCATGGACCCGCCAGAGGTAGCTTGACAGCCATTAGGTACCGAGATCAGATCTTCAGACCCCTTGTGAGACCATATGCTGGTGCGGTTGGCCTTGGGTTCCTCCTAATGCAGGACAGATCTAGACCTAATGTGGCAGGAGTTCCTGCAAGATGAAAACATTGAAGCTACGGACTGGGCTGCACGTTCCCCAGACCTGAATATGATTGAGCACATCTGGGACATCATGTCTCAGTTCATCCACCAACGTCAATTTGTACCACAGACTGTCCAGGAGTTGGAGATGCTTTATTCCAGGTATGGGAGGAGATCCCTCAGGAGACCATCCGCCGTCGCATCAGGAGCATGCCCAGATGGTGTAGGCATGTTATACACGTGGAGGTCACAAACAATGCTGAGCCTCATTTTGACTTGTTTTAAGGACATTACATCAAACTTGGATCAGCCTGTGGTGTGTTTTTCAACTTTAATATTGTGTGTGACTCCAAATCCATGCCTCCATTGGGCAAAACATTTAATTTCCATTAATGATTTTTGTGTGCTTTTTCCTGCCAGCACATTCCGTTGTACAGAACAAAGTATATAATGAGAAAATTTAATTTATTCCCATCTAGGATGTGGTATTTTAGTATATATATATATATATATATATATATATATAAATAAAAGCTGTATTGGAATATGAAATTAATTTTTAGACGTATATTTACATATGCATACTTAGGTATATAATATATGCATTTTATTTTTACAAAGATATAAAATACTACATTTCCATTTAAAACCCAGCATGATTCTTACTATATATTAGATCAATGCAGTAGATGTTTTTACCATTGGAAATGAATGGGAAACGGTTTAGGGCCGTTTAGCTAAACAGTTCACGATACAATCTAGTTTTTATTTTTGTATTAAGATTATTAACATTAGGGTCTTGTGTTCCAACATGTGTCATTTTTACCTACACTAGCTTGACAACTTGGCTATATGTTTCTAATAAACATGGAAAAAACAGCTGTTTCCATCCACACCCGTGTAGCCAAGATATTTGACTATAAATTACTGCTTGACTAAAGACCAGTGTGTGAAAGGAACAGAACATCAGTAATTAAACCTAGTACAAGTTTATATTTATGTATTATTTATTCTGTTAAATATATTGCATGGGTAGTGGTTTAGGACTACCATAGGAAATTAATGGTTAAACGGTTTAGGGCGGTTCGGGTTAAGCTATTGGAGAATTGCTTCTTTGTAAATTATCGGTAAGCAGGAAGCGCCAAAGAAGTCGGGTCCAAACAACAAGCTTTAAAAATAAATCCGCAAAACAATTCAAAAGTTAAAGATACACATATTTGCATCCATACAGCTACTGAGAGACGACACAACATACCATTTTTTTTATTCCATTTTATTCAGTGAGATGGCCACTATTTAATTTTGATCAAACTTAAGGTTTGGAGCCCCTGTTGTCTAATTCATAAGTAAAAAAGGTACAGGCTGAAATAATAATAATAATCAACAATTTTTGAAAGTAAGCTCTTCAAAAAAAAAAAAATCTAATAAAAATCAAATTTGCCCACCTACAAGAAAAACGGAAACAAAATGATTCACTTTACAAGAATGTGTAAAAAAACAACAACTTTCAAACAACTGCCTCCATTTCCCATATTTCATCATCATCGATATTAGACCTGGATGCGATTTTAGTTGTGGTAGTTGACTCTTTAGCATTGCAGGCTGTTTCAGTCCTTTCTTCCGACTCTGCAGAACCTCCTTCTCTTCTTCCAGCAGATTCACCGTTTAAACCTCCAACACACGACCCCGCCAGGACAGTTAAGCTCTCCGACAGGCTCGCCTCACCAACCGTGGAGTCTGACGGGGACGCGGGCATTTCCTCGGAACACCGCTCAAGCACATGGGCTGCAGAAGCCGCCGAGCTCCTGCCTTTTGTCTCCTCTTGGTCCTGAGATCTGCAGTTCGGGCCGAAGAATTGGTTGCGGACGACGTATCGCACACACTGCAGCAGGACGTTCCTCTCGTGACGGATGTCTGGGGCCAACAGCTACACAGAGGGAAACAAATACTTTAATTAGGGAGAACATTGGTAGAGATGCGCCAATCACATTTGTGTCAGATTTCTCATTTTACAGATTTGATTCCAGTTGCTTTGAGTGTTTTTAGCGTATTATATTAGCATTTAGCCTTTTCAGTGCCATGGTAGGCCACCTAAGAAACTGAGAGGCGCAGCAAAGACTAAACCATTGTTTTACCAGAGGAAAGGGAAAACCAGTCGATAAACAAATACGCTTACTTTGATGCTGTATAAATTGAAACCTCCTTTCGAACCACCAGAACATTAATTGGTGGATTATCAAGTCTGTGTTAGTTTTAGTTTAGATGACTGTACCATTTCTAGTAAGGTAGCGCGACGTGACTGAGGCGTATCCCGGCATCTCGGTCCTCTGCCTCCTCTTCCCCGTCCTCTTCTTCTGTCACTCTGCGTGTTGGGACCAGAAGTTGGGTGAGGAACTGTGTTGGACTTTTCCTCATGTTTAGCGGATCCACTTTCTCCAGGCGTTGGCGTCACTCTGTTCAGTAGAGCCTGGTTTTCTCGAACCACTTCTTTGGCCCTGAGAATCGGTGCAGCTACAATGCAAAGAACCACATAAACATAAATAAAAAAAACACGAAGGCAATTCACCAACCGTTGTTTGTTTCGCACAAAACTATGAGCTCACCTTCTGGCTCCTCATCACTTTCACTGGTAGAACCATAGTTAGCCAGTAAGGAGCCAAGGGCTGAGCTCATCTGTTTCGGGGCCACAACCAGGCCAGCCGTACTATGTTCACAAGTTGTCTCCTCTTTATCAGAATCTGGGAGACCACCAGAAAACAAATCAGACATCCATACTTGTCAACTCCATCAGTTATTTTCATAAAAAAATAAATAAAAAAAATGCAGAATAAACATATCAGCAGCTTTCTCACCATAGTCAGTACTGGCCAGTACTCCCAGTGGGTCTCCACTTTTATTGAGATTGTTAGGCGGTTTGGGGGTCTCTACAGGAGGGGTGTTGAATGAGAAGGGCCCTTGCTGCTGACCTCTGAACTCTCTGTTACCCCGACCACGACCTCTGCCTCTTCCTCTCCCCCTCATACGTCTGGGCATTAATATAGAAAGAAACACATTGGGCATGGCGTTCCTTCTCGGTGGCTTCTGCTCTGTTCTCCATATGTTGCTGGACTCATGTGATTTTTGGGCCTTTAATTTTAGTCCACCTCTACCAGGAACTAAGTAGAACTACAAAAACCAGGTAAATAAGGACATTTGTAATGAAAGTGATTTGTTTATTTTTTTGTCTTATTAACAATACAAGAAACAGCTGAAATCTATTATTTTATGAGGAGTTAGTCAACATGGATAAGTATGGATTAAAATAATAAAAAATAACGCTACAGTGACTCTTTAATAATGTAAAAGTAAATGATCAATATATTTACCCAAACTGAGCCGTTTCAAGAACATTTCCTGTCTGCTCCCGCATGTCCATGACTTTCTTCTTCTTTTCTATATTTTGAACCGTTGGGTAGTTCCTGCAAATAAAAACATTTGAATCGGGTTTAATAGAAGGAAAAGGTGAAGAATAAATCATTTAAACGGTGGTAAAACATCTAAAATTGTCTATGCACTGACTTGCGCCTCTCTTCTCTCCATTTAGCGATATCGTCTGGAGTATCGAGCTTGATTCTTTTGTTCCCCGTTGAATGGTTCTTTAGATAGAACAACGGCAGACATGTTAGAAAGAGACAAAACCCTACATGGTTACCCCGAGATCTTGGCTGCTTACATTTTTCCAGTGAATGGCGACCAACTTTTCATGGGCCAGGAAGTTGCAGTCAGGTACGGCACACTGTTGGATGTTTAACAAAACACGATTCTGTGATTCCGATAATACACAGCAAGCGACGGGGGATGCTAGACTAATAGCGGTGGAATACCTTGACATGTAGAGAAACGTGCTCGTCGTACTTTTGCTGGTTCTTAAAGCCCCGGTCGCAGGTGTCGCAGTAATGGGAGTACTCCGGCTCTTTCCTGTTCCTTTGCTATGAATCCAAACGAAGATCGGATCAAGGGAGAAGACACTAACGTGCTCGCCAACGTTTTCACGCACCCTCGGACTTGTATAATCTCAAACCTCAATGTGCTTTGATGGGGTTTTATGCAAATTTGGCCTGATGGTGACATCCAACATTATTATATTTAACGTACACATTTTATGTACAACCTCCCTGCCTAAATCGCTCCTTTAATTTAGTTAAACATACTCACAACCCTGACGGGACTCATCGCCATCACATGACCAAACAAGCATGTACACCCCCCAGCCCCACCCTCCCCTCCTGATAAACAAACACAAAAAGCAACAAGAGGCAAATCAAATAATAACCAATAAACAAACTACACACACACACACACACACCAATTAAAAAATTATAATAATGATAATAGAATTAAAATAAGACCAACACATAGGTAACAAACTCAAGTGTAGTTAGTTTTTCCTCCAGTCCATGTCCTCTCACAGCTACTCTTCAGTTAAAAAATAGATTCAAGTGGACATTTAAAGATAAAACAAAGAAGGTAATGAACTTCCAAAAAGACACCAATGTTAACACAGATTTTTCAAAAGATCACCTGCTTGCACTGTTGATAGGGAGGTCTGTGGTTCTGTCTGCCACCTGGATGTCCAGCTCGGTACCAATGTTGATCTGACAAGAAATCACTCACATGAATCTCTCAGATCTTTAGAAGCTGAAAATCTGAAATCTTTTGAGTCACCAAAAACAAACATTGCCCATCACTAACAATCCAAGCAGATCACATCTGGATGTAAACAGTGATATACTGACTGCCATGGTGAGCTTGGCCCTGATCGCAGCCGCCCCTGTGGCCCCAGCTGGGCTCGGATGATGCCAACTGGGGGCCCCAGGTCCACATGCTGGGGTGGAAGCTGCTGCTGCGGGGCTGCAGCTGCCTGCAGGCCGGAGGAGGAGAGCTGAAGTCTGGGGCCGGGTAGCGCTCAGGTTCCCCCATGTTTGGTGAAGCTTAGCTGGACTCCACGCGCAGCCCTCTGTCCCACATGTTCGCTCTGGTGCGTCACTTCCGCGTCAACAGGAAGGAAGCTGTGCTGCGTTCAAAGATGTGGGAAACCGGAATTCTCCTTGCGTAAAGTTCTGCTGGAGCAGATTTGTAGGTGACCAATCACGGCTTAGAATATTGCTAGACACGCCCACAAAGATAGGGGCACAAAGATGAGTTAAAATCAATAATTAAAACATTATTGTAGTAAATTAACATGTATGTTCTTCATTTTTATTTTCTTAAATTGTCAACTTTGACTGGATAAGCTATGAACATTAAAAAAAAGACATACCTGATTTTCTTACATTACACACATATTTGATACTTGTTACAGCTCCAGTTATCAAAGTTGATGTTTTAGTGCCTCTCATAAAAATAAGAACAAATAAAAAGTCTGCAGATCAATCTAATTATTGCACCATGTGCTAAAACACTGTGGAAATTCACTCTGTTTACACAATCTGGAAAAAATCTCCATTATTTACATAAGTAATGCACAAACTAGATAAAATTAAATCTGCAAAAAAGTGGAAAATTGATCAAAACTGTACTTCCTGATAACGATTAAGAATATATCTGCTCCATTTTAGTATTTTATTGTTCTAGTTGATGTCTGAATTTCCGAGGTCCAACTAGAAGGAATCAAGGAATTTTATTTGTCATCACATCACATGTGGTACATGAGGTGGGACGAAATTCTAATCCCCCGGTCCAGTTTACACCCTGATAGCAATTTTAAATAATATGATAAAATATAAAGAACTGTACGAGAAATAGGATTTGACTACACAGAATCTACAATATGGGACTTCGGACATAGCAGCAAGGAAAATTCAGAGTGCAAGTGACATATTAAAGTGAGATATTAAAGTGAACAGTGGCGGTTAAATGAGAAAGTGTTTTTCATTTGTAATTGAGTGTGTTTGAGAGTCTCACAGCTTCAGGAATTAAGCTGTTTCTCAGTCTGCTGGTTTTACACTTGATGCTCCGCAGCCTCCTGCCTGAGGGGAGCGGGACTAAAAGTGAGTGTGCTGGGTGGGTGGGATCCTTCATGATGCAGGTGGCCCTCTTCCTGCATCTGGAGGTGTAAATGTCTGTGGTACTGGAGAGGCTGACTCCAACAGTCCTCTGTGCAGCCTTCACCACCCTCTGCAGAGCTTTCCTGTCTGCAGCAGAGCAGCTTCCATGCTACACGTTGATGCTGGAGCACAAGACGCTCTCCACCACACATCTGTAGAAGGAGGTGAGGACTGAGCTCCCGAGTCCAGCTCTTCTAAACCTCCTGAGGAAGTAGAGCCGCTGGTGCGCCTTCCTGACCAGAATGGAAGTGTTGTTGCTCCAGGTGAGGTTGTTACTCAGGTGTACACCTAAGTACCTGTAGCTGTTGACCACTTCCACCGCAGATCCTCCCATGTGCAGAGGGAGGTGGGCATGCTTGCCCCTTCTGAAGTCCACAATCATCTCCTTGGTTTTCTTTACATTAATGCAGAGGTTGTTATCTCTGCAGCAGCCCTCCAGGTGTTCCACCTCCTGCCTGTAGCTGGATGGAATGAACCAACATTAGACTGAAGGTATAGAAGTTTGTTTAGGGTTGTGTTTTTGTCTCTATTACTTTTTTTCAGGATTAGTTTGTATTTAGGTGTTTCTATGTTCTAATAAACTGTGAGCAGCTTTCTAAATGCTGCTAAAGAGACGCCCACAGCATGATACTGCCACAACCCTGGGGATTGCACGTTTTAGCTTAAAAAATAAAACATTATTTTTACGAAACTCTTTCACAAAATAATCCACTATAATACAATGAATGTTGCTTCAAAGTGCAATAACCTACAACACGTGTTCTAACCACGCATGCATGTCAAGAGGAATCGCATAATTACAAGACGTCACCTTCTAGAACAGATCTGAAGGTGACGTGCTGGATCGTGTATTTCCAGCCTATGTGAGCGGACCTGGCAACCCACCCGCTTCCTGCTGAGAGTCCTGCGCGCGGCGTCCTGCGCGAACAGTCCTGCGCAGACGCCGAGCTGCAGCTCTCTCCTTGCTGGAGAGCCACTAAAACAGGTCTAGGGAGCTCATTTCAAACATGTTGGTGCTTTTCGAGACCGCTGCTGGCTACGCCGTGTTTAAAGTAAGTCTAGAAGTTTGGTTTGTCGCTAGCTAGAAGCTTGTTGACGCTTTTATCCGCATGCTAACTTTGCTACAAGATTAGCACATAACGCCCCAGGTGCAGCTACCAGGCGAATTACAAGCATGTTGTAAAAATGGACGAAAAGCAGCTAAAATAGTAAACATTCCACTCGTGCTTTTTTTACTGGGTGTTTTCTTTGTCGTTGGTAAGTCGAAGCTAACAGTTAGCTAGCTTGCGACTAGCTACTACCATGTGTTGGGCCTGTAACCACGTGGTCGTAATGCCCTGAACCTATAGACCTTTATAAGCTGTAACACCTAGTTTTATTTAGTGTGATTGTATTTCAACTTTCTGGTGTCACATATATATATATATATATATATATATATATCTTTTAATAAGTTTTACATCAGTTTTGATATTTTGATCTGCATTTGTATAAAATTAACTAATTTCAGCAAAAATTGATCTAATTGAATCACAAAATTATGGTGATGATCTTTGTTTTATTGGTTGAGTAAGAAAACAAGTGATTTAGTAAGTCCACTGAATGAAAAAGCCATTTTTTTTTTATTGCAGTAATGATAAGACCTCCTCACATCTGTGGCTAACATGTCTTTTAGGTCCTGGATGAATCCAAGCTGCAGAAGGTGGACAGTCTGTATAAGGAGTTTGAAACTCCAGAGAAAGCCAACAAAGTGTACGTTTAATTAATACAATGTAATCAGCGGGTTCCCATGGGTTAATTTGTTTTTTTTAGTGACTTAAAAGTAACTGAAGTTTTGTTTTTCACCACCAGACTGAAACTTAAGCACTTTGAGAAGTTCCAGGACACAACAGAGGCCTTAGCAGGTACTGCACTCTCATCCTTTATGCCTTATAAGGTAGTAATCTGCAGCAGTTTCAGAATTATGAACTAAACTTAAATCTGAAAAGTGTGGCATTAGTCTTGTAGCTAATTAAATTTCTTGAAATCCACCTGATTAGCATTAAAAGTGGCTTAAACCTCAGCTGCTCTATTTCTGGTCAAAAATAAATGGGATTTTATTGTAGGATGAGTTGAATGTGAGCCAAGATTTTTGCACATCTTTGTAGTAACTCTCTGTCACTTTTCTACTAAGCTGCCACCGCCCTTGTTGAGGGAAAACTTGGCAAGAGTTTAAAGAAGGCCCTTAAGAAAGTTTTTGCCAAGGAAGCTCATGAACAGCTGGCCATCAGCGATGCTAAACTGGGTGGAGTCATTAAAGTAAGCAGGAAACTTTTTGAGCGACTTGTTTGAGTGTTTTCTGGTGGGGTTGTCTGACGTAGCTTGTCTCCCAGGAAAAGCTGGACCTGAGCTGCGTTCACAGCCCGGCGGTGGCCGAGCTCATGAGGTGCATCCGGAGTCAGATGGACAGCCTCATTTCTGGTCTTCCTCCCAGGGAATTCAGCGCCATGTCGCTGGGCTTGGCTCACAGGTTGGTATTGAGCAGACGCCAGCTGTTACACGGCTGCAGCCCATGATTACATTTTGCTGTCTGAAATGTCCGTGTGGATTTTCCTCAGCATTCGTCACTACCACTGAGGCTGTCGGTTGCTTTTATGTCAATGAACAAAAAGGGGCTACATGGAAATTAACAATTTTTGTTTTGTTTTCATCTGTTTCTAGTTTATCCCGTTACAAACTGAAGTTCAGCCCGGACAAGGTGGATACAATGATTGTGCAGGCCATATGTAAGTGTTTTCATTTCGCACAAGGGTCCTCTACAAAATCAATATGTTCTAAAGTATTTGAAGTATATATATATATATATATGCATGATTATATCGGCATGGACTTTTATGCTGGACAATTTGTTTTTTAAAGTATCGGGATTGGTCTGAAAGGTAATACTGGGTTGTTGATAACCAGTCGTGTTGACATACGTTTCAGGAAGGCGATGGGTTGACCATGTGGCCTTTGTTTGGTCATGTGATGTTCATGCATCATGGGATTGTGGGATGTTTAACTGGGGCAAAACAACACGATGTAGGTGATCCGCTATAACAGCACAGTTGAAATCAGCCTTCCGCATCAGCACAGCATTTTGTTATATTACAATAGCAAACGTATATTTTATTGTGCATTGATTTATTTTAAATCCCAACTCAGTTGAGTTGAAAAATATGTAAATGATCCAAAGGAAAATGTTTTTGTAGCAAAATGGTGGCATCATTCTGTGAGGACGCTCATCATTGGAGGTTTCAGAGAACTGAGTCTGTAGTGTTACAAGTGAACCATGTTGCCGATATTGTAACGCGAGGCTCAGCATATTGAGGATTCCTGTGAGTGTTAGTGATGTAATTTGATGTTTCTGTCTCCAAAGCTCTACTGGACGACCTGGACAAGGAGCTCAACAACTACATCATGCGCTGCAGAGAATGGTACGGGTGGCACTTCCCTGAGCTGGGTAAGATCGTCACAGACAACATGGCCTACTGCAAAACCGTCCGCAAAGTTGGTAAGCTTCATTCGTTATTCTAGGAAATGTAGATTGGGGGGGGGGGGCTAAAAAATGTTCAACTTTTTAATATTTTTTTTTCAGGTGACCGAACAAACGTGTCCAGCACGGATCTTTCAGAGTTCCTCCCAGAGGAGATTGAAGCGGAGGTTAAGCTAGCCGCGGAGATCTCCATGGGAACCGAAGTCTCGGAGCAGGATATCGGCAACATCCGGCATCTGTGTGATCAGGTACGAGTCCCTTGGAGTTAAAGTGCTGCTATGGCTGTGGTGATGATGCCGACAGTCGTCTTCACCCTGAAACACTCGCTGTGGGTCAGTCACCATCTCCTCTGAACAGCCCCGGTTTAACTGAGGCCTCTGGCAGCGCTGCGTATGTTTCTGTAACGCGGACCTGGGTTTCTCCTCAGGTCATTGATATTTCGGAGTACCGCACTCAGCTTTACGACTACTTAAAGAACAGAATGACGGCTATCGCCCCGAACCTGACGGTCATGGTGGGCGAGCTGGTAGGCGCACGTCTCATCTCTCATGCTGGTAAGTTGGGTATGAAGAACTGATCAGAGTGTTTGCACAAAAAAATGAAGGAATGATAAGTTAGTCTTGAGTCCAGAATTATTCTGTCACATTGAAAACGGCATGATTGTGTCGGAGCAGCGTACTACAGCGACAGCAGTGATGATAATGACTATGTCACTTAACTGAATATCTTTGATGGTTTTAAGTCACTACCTCATCTGAGCTGTCATCAGGAGTCCATATAAGCAGATTCTTAGAAGAAATAGTTCTTATTTGGACTTTTAATTATTTTTTTAACATTAGGATCCCTTCTAAATCTGGCAAAACACCCAGCCTCCACGGTGCAGATCCTTGGAGCCGAGAAGGCTCTGTTTAGAGCCCTGAAGACTCACAAAGACACTCCCAAGTACGGGCTTATTTATCATGCCTCTTTAGTGGGTCAGACTACGGCTAAAAACAAAGGCAAGGTGAGTTCAGGGAGAACTTTCATCTTCTTCTGGTAGGTTTTGTCCAGAAGTTGGAAAGTAAATCCACGCTCCGTCGTTTCAAAATTTCCAGATTTCCAGAATGTTGGCGGCTAAAACGGCCCTGGCTATCCGATACGACGCTCTCGCCGAAGACACAAACGCAGAGATGGGGGTGGAGAACCGTGCCAAGCTGGAGGCTAGACTGCGACAGTTGGAGGACAGAGGCGTGAGTACATGAACCTTTCCTCCCCCTGAACACCAGCCTAGATGTTTGAAAACTGGCTGCTCTCGAGCATATGGGAGATCGCTCCTCACTACTGCCTCTTGGACTAGTTGCTTCCCTCTAGAGCCTTACGCTTACCTAATTTGGAACAAGATGCTCAAACTCAGTCAGATTGGGTAAAAATAAATCTGAGGGACATCTTGGTCATTTATTTGTTCGTTGGTACTTTGACTAGGCCAATCTGACACATGAAACTGTTCTAGTGTCAGTCTGGCTTCATGTTTATTGTTGTTTTTCTGCTATAAGCTGAACCTCTGCTCCAGTCTCTTAAAAGGTTTCTTCCAGAATGCCGTGTATTTAGCTTCCCACAGCAGAAGCTGTAAAACTAATGAATATCTAATGCTGTATTTATACTGAAAGTAAACGACTAAACTTCTTACTCTATCCCCGCACAGATTCGAAGAATCAGCGGAACGGGCAAAGCAATGGCAAAGGCGGACAAATACCAACACAAGAGGTGAGAAGCAAGACGTCTGCTTTGTAGAAATGGATTTTCTTTTTCAAATGGGAATACTAAATGTTTTTGTTCATGAATTCAGTGAAGTGAAAATCTATGATCCCTCCGGCGACTCGACGATTCCGTCCACCTCAAAAAAGAGGAAGTTTGAGGAGATGGAGGGAGAGACGAGCAAACAGGACCCTGTAACTCCGGCTGTCAAATCAAAAAAGCCCAAAAAGGAACCAGTAACGGAAGGTGTGGATTTTAAGAAAAAGCTCTTCTAGATGTGTTCTAGGATCCCAGATGCTCAAGTCTCTTGTTTTCTAGAGCAAGAGGTTGAAATGGCAGAAGAGACGCCCAAGAAGAAGAAGAAGAAAAAGAAGGACAAGAAGGAGGAGGAGGAAGCTGAGGAGCCAAAGGAGGAGGAAGAGGAGGTGGCAGTCAGTGAGGTAAACCTGACACAATTTAAAAAACATCCTGTTCTTTATTTTAACTTCTCTCTCGTCTTTGTTTCAGCAAACAGAAAAGAAGAAGAAGAAGAAGAAAAAGGTGAAAGACGAATGAAAAGATTGGACAGTGTATATACTTTATTTTAGGTTTAATTTCTTTATAAATTTGTCTCATACATTTTTATCTTCAAAAGGCATAAGCAATATTCTGTGCCTCTATCCTGGCATGACGGATTTATGTGGGAAATAAGTGGATTTCATTTTTATGGACGGGAGAGAATGTCTCCAATTGCGAGTTTCTCATGTTTATTTTTACCCACCTAATTTCATTGTTTCCATGTGAAATCTGTCAAAAAAGATAAAAAGTTTTTGAAAAACATTGTGATTTGTAATTTATTTTCAAGAAAGACGGGAAAATATAAAAATTTGATTGGTACTTGATATTTCTAGAAAACTTGCTACGTTAATGTAGATTTACTGCCAAACCTTAATGTCAGTTTTATCATAAAGTGAAAGCCATGAGTTAAAAAAATCTGAAATAGACTTAAGAAAAACTTGTAATTGCAAATTAGGATGCTAATCGTTTACTTAGGGACCAGGCTACTTGGTAATAATACTCAAGGAATCACATGTGGTACATGAGGTGGGATGAAATTCTGATCCCCCGGTCCAGTTTACACCCTGATAACAATTTTAAATACTAATATAAATTATAAGACCTATGCGAGAATAGGATTTGACTACACAGAATCTACAATATGGGACTCCGGACATAGCAGCGATGAAATGTTTAGCTGGGGTTTAAGTTACAGGTACAAAATCTTAATACATTTGGCCACAATTTTGTATTCAAAGATGTTTTAAACCCCCTACAACATTTTTTTTGGCATTCTCTACTCTACCAACAGGAGGTTGCTTTAGGGTTTGGTAGGCAGGCATGGGAGTTAACGGGCTCGAACAGAAGGAATGGGATAGAAATTGTTCAACACTGGACATTTGGGAAAGTGGCTTGACGATTAAGGAGACTTTGAACTCGCATCAAATCAAAACTGTCGGATGTTTCACTGACTCTTATTCTATGACTTGAGCCAAATGTGTCCTCTAAAAAACTTTCACTCTTAATGGGCTTTGTGATGACTTTCAAACCACTTTTGTTGGCTCTGGAGTGACGGTGGTTCTATTCTAAATGCTTATTAAAAAAAGATTTTCCTACAATTTTCACAGAAAATTTCTTGCTTTTTTTTTTTTTGCAGTACAAGGTTATAGAAACATCTGATGTTAAGCACTGGTGACGCGGAATACCAGATGCACAAATACCAGAACCATTGTATCAAAAATAGACTAACAAACACGTATTTTAAAAAGTGTTCTACACATGCAACCATTGATCAACGTTTAACAGTAATAAATCCTAGCATGTATTTGTCCTTAAAGGTC
Source organism: Orestias chungarensis (assembly GCA_032876305.1). Lineage (NCBI taxonomy): Eukaryota > Metazoa > Chordata > Actinopteri > Cyprinodontiformes > Cyprinodontidae > Orestias > Orestias chungarensis. The sequence continues at coordinate 130,337 of JAVLVB010000566.1, read as the reverse complement.
TTTGCATAAAACAATACATTTTACAGAATAAATAAGTAAACTTTTAAACTGTTTTAACACTTAAAGATAGTCTCAAGCACTACGAACAGCTCAGAAAGCCCATAAATACAATATGAGGTGTGGCAGCACACGTCAAAAGCATCTGTACTCACAGTGGCTGAGTGAAAACTAGTTTGAAAGGTCAGAAACAAGTTTAAAACCTGATGTCTCCTTAGTAACAAAAAACATTCGAAAATCGTAGGGATTGGGCAAAATGAAGATTTCAGTGACATTCATATTTAGCTATTGGTCTAATTCATCATGAAATGTTTATTTTGGAAGAAATCATTTAATAAAGCCTGGTTTCTACACCCTGATACAAAGAGGCGTGTCTGCCAAACATACACAGAATCTATAAGGGACTATGGTAAGCTTTTCCCACCTGTAAGGATAATATAGACTAACATTACACATAAAAATGATTAAACTCATCTTTACCAGCACTATTACTTAGTTTTGATATAATAAAACAGGCTTTCAACACAATGTAGAAGCGTATAGGTCCAACTGTGGGACTCCAAATACTTCTTTCCTAGACTCAAACCAAAACTAAGTTAGTATTTCAGACACCTGACTAGTCCATTTATACTAGAAGGGATTAAAGCAAAAAAATCTTTAGTTTTAAATAATTTTAAAGATCTGGATGTCAACACTCTTATATAAAAGAGATAATTGTTCAACATCAAGAGATTATTCAGAGCACCTTTTTTTAAATGTTTGTCATTTTTTATGCAATTTTCCATTTATGTTTCTGTGTGACTTTAAAGTTAATCGCTTTTCTTCTAAGACTTAGTAAATTTGTGATCACATAACTGTTATTGTCTTTAAAAAGCTATTAGCAACCGGTAGCTATTAGCAACCGGTAGCTATTAGCAATCGGTAGCTATTAGCAACCGGTAGCTATTAGCAACCGGTAGCTATTAGCAACCGGTAGGTATTAGCAACCGGTAGCTATTAGCAACCAGTAGCGATTAGCAACCGATAGCTGTTAGCAACCAGTAGCTATTAGCGATCAGTAGCTATTAGCAACCGGTAGCTATTAGCAACCGGTAGCTATTAGCAACCGGTAGCTATTAACAACCGGTAGCTATTGGCAATCGGTAGCTGTTAGCAACCGGTAGCTATTAGCAATCGGTAGCTATTACCAATCGGTAGCTATTAGCAACCGGTAGCTATTAGCAATCGGTAGCTATTACCAATCGGTAGCTATTACCAATCGGTAGCTATTAGCAACCGGTAGCTATTAGCAACCAGTAGCTATTAGCAATCAGAAGCTATTAGCAACTGGTAGCTATTACCAATCGGTAGCTATTAGCAACCGGTAGCTATTAGCAATCGGTAGCTATTAGCAACCGGTAGCTATTAGCAACCAGTAGCTGTTAGCAAACAGAAGCTATTAGCAACCGGTAGCTATTAGCAACCGGTAGCTATTAGCAATCGGTAGCTATTACCAATCGGTAGCTATTAGCAACCGGTAGCTATTAGCAACCAGTAGCTATTAGCAATCAGAAGCTATTAGCAACTGGTAGCTATTACCAATCGGTAGCTATTAGCAACCGGTAGCTATTAGCAATCGGTAGCTATTAGCAACCGGTAGCTATTAACAACCGGTAGCTATTGGCAATCGGTAGCTGTTAGCCACCAGTAGCTATTAGCGATCAGTAGCTATTAGCAACCGGTAGCTATTAGCAACCAGTAGCTATTAGCAAACAGAAGCTATTAGCAACCGGTAGCTATTAGCAACCAGTAGCTATTAGCAACCGGTAGCTATTAGCAACCAGTAGCTGTTAGTCGAGCACCGAGCCCAAGCGTCGCTCGACTCGATCTTTTCTTTTTCGATTAGAGAACCTTCCTACTCACCACATGGCGACCCAGAACGGGAGCTGGAGGTGTTTATGAGTCTGTGTCGATTCCTGGAGCCCCTGGTTTGTTTCTACGAGAACTAAAATGTCGCAGTTACAGCTGAGGTTCTTCACCAAGGACCAAAGGTGAGCCTGTAACGCAGCTAAGCTAGTTAAGCAGCTAGCTGAAGAAGCTAAACTGCGGTCGCTTCTATTTCTTCGGTGTTAGTTTACCTCCCACGTGGTCAATAGTTTTAGGTTTTTGTTCATCGATGACATCCAGCAGTCATCATCATACAAATACAGACCATGAAGATCAATACTAGCTCCTGTTAGTTTGCTAGCTGCTGATATTCTCTGTGTCTTTAGGTATGTGGTGGATGATGTTCCCTTCTCCATCCCAGCCGCCTCTGAAGTCCAGGACCTCAGCAACGTGATCAACAAACTCCTGGAGGCAAAGAATGGTAAAAACCTACTGCACATTTCTCCCAACAACCCTCACACATGTCTAACCATCACAGGATTATTATACTACATGCATTCAGGTACTAAGATCATAATACATGTATTCAGGTACTAAGATCATAATACATGTATTCAGGTACTAAGATATAATACATGCATTCAGGTACTAAGATCATAATACATGCATTCAGGTACTAAGATCATAATACATGCATTCAGGTACTAAGATATAATACATGCATTCAGGTACTAAGATCATAATACATGTATTCAGGTACTAAGATCATGTGTGTGTGTTTTTTCTTTAAAGAAAAAATGATTTCCAAGATCTTTTAGTTCCTTTCAGGACTCAAAATTAGGGCTACAAATCCTGAGTTTATTTTGTGAGATCCTACTAATATAAATGTGTGTGTCTATATATATATATATATATATATATATATATATATATATATATATATATATATATATATATATATATATAAAATTTGTGTGTATATATGTATTTATTTTAACATGACTTATGCGATGTCTTTCCAAAATTTCAGAAGGGGAGAATTTATAAATATGAGATTCAGAGTTATGTTTGTGAAACCCTAAATTACTTCTCTTAATTTTTTCATTATTTCTAACCCTAATCTTAAGACCTCACTAAAGTTTTGAGAGTTCTGGCATCTTTAACCTTAGAGATGACGTGACCCGTTTTATTGGATGTTTTGCGATTTCATGTCTTCGTTTTTTTCAATCTTGTATTAGAAATGAAACATGAAAAGGTGATTATTGATTAAAGATTTTATGTTTCGTGCTCCTGCAGCATCTCATAATAAAGTGGAGTTTGACTTCCTGGTCAAGGATCAGTTCCTGCGAACACAGCTGGCCACTCACATTGAGGCAGAGGGAATATCGACGGTATGGCCCGCTGCTGCGCCACAACCGTTTTTATTTATCGTTTTAAATCTCTCACCTGTAACATACCAGTCCTAAAAGCAGGTAAAGTATGGGATCTTACTCTTATGTGTTTCTGGTCTCATCCCAGGAAGATGTGGTGGAGGTGGAATACGTGGAGCGGATCACTGCGCCGGAGCCGGAGGAGTTCATGATGCATGACGACTGGATTAGCTCCGTAGATGCAGACAGTGAGTGGTAAGATGTTCGCTCGCACACAAGTTTCACTTTGATTTGGAAAACATCCACGGTTCTTTTCACTTAAGCTTTAATTTTGCTCCGTTTCCCCGTTTTACAGGATCTTAACAGGGTCTTATGACAACACGTCCAGAATATGGTCTTTGGAGGGCAAGGCAGTGATGACAGTGGCCGGGCACTCGGATGTAGTGAAGGATGTCGCCTGGGTCAAAAGGGGTGAGCGGGCCACAACTTTGCATCCCTTTTTGAAACTATCAATCAAGAGTTTTTTTTACCTGAAGATGTTTTGTTTTCCGCGCAGACGGCCTCACGTCGTTGCTCCTGACGGCGTCTCTGGACCAGACGGTTCTCCTGTGGGAGTGGAACTCTGAGAGGAACAAGGTGAAAGCCAGACACTGCTGTCGGGGACACACGGGAAGCGTTGACACCATTTCTACAGACCCTACTGGTTCTAAGGTAACTTTCTTTTCAAAGCCTAAACAAATATTTCATCAGCTCTGGTCACATTGCTTTACATGTTGCTGTCCCTCTTGTTCAGTTCTGCAGCGGCTCCTGGGACAAAATGTTGAAGATCTGGTCAGCAGGTAGAGGCAGGATACGTTAAGGCTACTTTTATTATACACTTTGAATTTATTAAAAACATGTTTAGGCTTGATGCTTTGATGTCTCCTTGTGCTCCCAGTCCCCACGGAGGAGGCAGACGAGGTTGAGGAGCCGTCTGACAGACCCAGGAAAAAGCAGAAGACCCAGCAACTCGGCCTGACTAGGGTAAACCCAGAGGCTGATCAGTAAGCCTTTGAAATTACCCCTCAGTTTTTAACGATACTTGCCGGTGGACGCAGACCCCCTTGATGACATTGTCTGGACACAACGAGGCGGTGTCCTCCGTCCTGTGGTGCGACGGCGAGGAAGTCTGCAGTGCGTCCTGGGATCACACCATCCGACTGTGGGACGTGGAAGCTGGAGTCATGAAGACCATGTTGGTAGGAAGAGCGGGAATGTTTTGGTCTCCGTATTCGAGAACGAGCAACAAATTAAAGGACATTCCAGATCTGTTGCCTTTATAACGAGCTCAAGTGCACGATGGACAAGTGTCCACATCGTAATTGGCTTTTTATATGTATCGTTACCAGTTACATAAATGAAACTTGGCCAACATTAACAAGAATAGAGAATAGGAAGCTGCTTTGAGGACTATTATCCTCCGTAATAGCAGTACACACTCTATCAGTATGTTTAAGGTCATTTTGAGTCATAATTATGGGATAAATTAGTGGAAATGCACTTTGGCTCAACCTTACCTTTAGTCTTGTCTCATTCCAAGGGGTAACGTTATTCTGAGCTTTTGCTCTTCCTTCATCTGCTAATTTTAGCGACTACTCTACGGTTTGTATTGTTTATTGTTATTTTATCAGAGGGGAATCTAGTTCTCGGTCTATGTAAGATGCATATTTTTATAGACGTGATGCCATGTTTTTGTGCATTTTTACTTTTCCCAGACGGGCAGTAAAGTGTTCAACTGCATCTCCTACTCCCCTCTGTGTCGACGGCTGGCCTCAGGCAGCACGGACAGACACATCAGACTCTGGGACCCCCGCACCAAAGGTACCACGGCTAAACCTCTTAAAACAGAGCTGCCGTTAGAATTCCTCAATTTATATTTTGTCATTTACGGCTGTTCTCGTCAGACGGCATGCTGGTGCTGTGTTCTCTGACCTCGCACACTGGCTGGGTCACCGCAGTCAAGTGGTCGCCTTCCCATGAGCATCAGCTCGTCTCTGGTTCCCTGGACAATCTGGTTAAACTATGGGACACCAGAAGGTCTGTCTGCTTCTTTTTTTTTCTTTTTTCATTCAGAAACTCAAAAACATGTCGAAATTGATTTCTTAAATTAATTTGTATGGTTTTTTTCTCTTTGGAGGCCATTTATAATTAAATTGCTCCACTGGTAAAGGAATCTAATTAACGCCCTTGTACAGTAAAAAAACAATCACAATAAGGAAAATCAAAGAAGAAAAGATTCAATATTGTAAAGATGTTTAATAGCTTAGTACTAATTATTCACATTTGGATTTTTTTCCCCCCTCAACAAAAGCAACAGTATGTCAGCTGGAGTCAATGTTACCGAGACGGTTACCATAGTTACAGCAGCTGAAGTTAGACTTCCTTAAATCCACATGAGGTCAGAATTATACTTATATGCTAATAGAAATGAATACATTCACATAAATAATTAAGTAAAGCTGTAATGGACAAAAACTTTCTAGTGTTACCGAAGTATGGATATTTTTTCCTATTCAAAATCAGCATCACCAGTTTTTATCCTCGTTTGATCCATAAATAACTTAATTTGGGATTCAGTGATTAACTTGAATGCCCGGTATTCACGCCGCCCCAGTAGAAGTCAATCCTTCTCTGCAGACCCAAAGCTGGACATCCTGTTCCTTCCAGCCATCTGGATGCAAACGTCCATCTTGAAATGGCTCCATTTGGAACAGGCCTCCTGTCTTTGTTAGAATAACCTTACGGGTCATTTCATCAGACCGCACCGGAGCTTGTGACTTGTTTTTGTGTGCGTTGCCTTACTCTGTTAAATGTTTGTTTCAGCTGCAAGGCTCCATTGTACGACCTGGCAGCTCACGAAGACAAAGTGTTTTGCGTGGATTGGACGGACAGCGGGGTAAAAATGAGCCGTTATCATCTCTTAACGACTCCCTTTAAGAGGATGAAAACTCAATTTCTGTGCCTAAACTGTTTTGTGAGTGTGTGTCTTTGTTTTTTTTAGCTGATGTTGAGCGGCGGTGCAGATAACAAGCTCTACACCTACAGATACTCGGATGCGGGGCCGTAGTCACAAACCAGTGATCTCGATTGTAAGGAGAAGCGCGTGCTGGACAACCCTTCTCCTCTTTATTTTGTTTCGCGTCCAGCTTGTTTTACAGAGATTTTCCTATGACGTCGTCGTTTTCCTGTCAACCCGAGCAGAGTATAAATTAATTTTGTGCCCAAAAATGTGTCTTGAGTTTCATTTAAGTGCTTACTGGGGGATGGAATTGTGTTAAACCAACATTGACTACTTTTATAAGAACCACCCCAAGTAAAATTAGATTGAGACGTCCTTACTATACCCAATGTTCTATTAATAGGATGATGTTTTCAGGAGGATGTACAGAATTAGATGTCTTATAAACACTGACTTTAATTGAGGTACGGATTCTTTAGGTTATTTTGGAGCTTACTGGGTGAGTTATTAAAGCACAATTCAATGGACTGGCCACTAATGAGAAGGTTTATAGCATCTCTTATCGGTCTCTTGTATCTAATAGCCTTGCAGCCACCTAGATGGGTGGGGCTAGGGACATAGAGCTCAGGTTTCCACAAAACCACATAATCATCTTACCATCTAAACAAGGGGAGGTTAGGTTTGGATATTTACATTTGTTTTAATCATATGAAATCTTGCATATATTTTGTATTTACTCAGGTTGTCTTTCAGTGAATAAATATTGGTTATGTGAAAAATATGGGTGTGACAAGTTAGACAAAAACAGCATAAGTCAACGTTTTTTCAATACGTGATCATGCAAAATTCATGTTGAATTGCAAAATGGGTGAATAGACTAATAGAAGAAAAAGGGACGTTGGCATTCTTACTTGAATAAACTTGTTTCCAAAACATAGAACCTTAAAAGGTTGGAAAAAAACCGTCCTTAATGCAGAGCACAGGAGATTCATCATCTTTTGATTCAGATGGTATAGATGTTAAAAAATGTTTCATATACATGTAAATAAAATGAGTCAAATATTTGCGTTCAGCTCTGGCCTTTAAGGACATCTGCATTTTACCAGGATAAGATTAGTGCAATTAGATTACCCATTCTGAGACATCCAAAAGGTGTTGATGGCCCTGGATATTATTTATGGTATCAGAGTAAAATAAGGCAAATAAAATGCCAAACAAATACACTAAATCTGGTGCGTATTAACATGGCAAAGTCAACACAGAATAACAATCTAAAAGATATTGAAACTATATAAATTCAAGCTTTTCTTCCCCCAATTTTAATTTCCTTAAGCAGAATTTTCATCTCATCAACTTCCTCATGTTTCTTGAGTTTCCTGCTCTGACTGGTTTGGCAACACCTTCCCATTAAACTTCCACCTGCTGTTTTCTGTATTTGGATGAGTCCCTGTATAATAATCCGTGATAAAACCTGTTTTTTTGAGAGTTTAACTGGTTTATATTTTCCCAGCTATCATTACAACACGTATGTGTAATTGCAGAGCAGCGCGCCCCCGCGCGGCCAGACGCCGCAACTGCAGCGCGCCCCCGCGCGGCCAGACGCCGCAACTGCAGCGCTCGGCCACATCCTGTTTCTGACTCGGAGGATGATGGCTATCAGGAGACGGGGGTTAGCCGCATAGATGCTCGCACCGCTGGACGACTCTGAGACGAAGGTAGGCGATGTTTCTCTAATGTCACGCTTAGAGGGAACAAACAGGGAGGAGGAGAGAGACTTCCTCCCTGGTTCGGTCGCTGTTTGGACCGTTTATCAGCTGAGACGTTTTCCAACTGACATCCGCTGCTAGCTAAGTTGTTGCTAACAGCAACGACCAAAAAAAAATAACCGCGAAAAAAAACAATTGACGCTTATTTTCGTCGAGCTATTTTCAAAGTTTGGTCAAGTTATTTGTCTTGCAATTGAAACATTTTTATATATATATATAGAAATATACACATATCGGAGTGACACGTCCTGCTGTCAGGGAAACCGAACACCTGCTACAACATCAGCGGCTCAATTAGCTCCTTTAGCCGCTAGCGACCATCAGCTAACGTCCAGCCACAGATAAGCCACTATAACCTGGTTATAAAGCTCTGGGTTTATAGGAACAGTGGTCAGCTTGGGGTTCAGACTAATCTCAAAGTGTTTTTCTTTGTGAAAATGACCAGCTTGTTATGGACAGAGCAGCTTTTTAATTCTCTGTTTTGGATTTGTTGTTATTTGTTTGGATTACCACTGACCAACATGCCCACATATCTGCTGACATCACCTCAGGCATTAGAGCAACATATCAGTTTGTTCAAGTATGCACGTGGCAGGTTTTCATGTGTTTTTAACACTTGATGAGAAATTGAACGATGCTGTGACTCTTGTCATCCACATTTCCAGACAGCAGAGATGATATTCAACAGCAACATGTCCTGGATGACATCATTGGACCGCTACTCAACCTAAATCATCTCTGTCTGTCCGTACGATCAAAAATCTTCAGAGAGACAATGGAGTCGTGATGTGGATCCTTTGTTCGTTATGAACGATTGATGACATGGTCAGAGCCTCCTTCTCTCTCTGGTTCTTTCTTCTTTTTCCCAACCCTGCTGGGACTTGGGGTCAAAGTTCGCTTATCGATTTAGCTTTTGGGATGCTGATCAGCTCCTTCCAGTTGTAGGGACAACGCCCCGTCAATAAGGTTATGCCTCGTAACATCTAATTGAGATTTCCAGAGTAAATTGGAAAAAAGAAATTGAGAAAAACAGCTCTGCCCCTCCTCCATCTGTTGCTGCATGCTGCCTGTTAGTCGGCTGAGAGAAGGTCACTGCTTTAAGTTACAAGAAACACAACGTTGCTGTGTGGAAACATGAAGGATCTTAAAAACAAGATCTGGGTTGTCATGGTTTGTAAACTAGATTAGGATCACTCTCATTAAGCTATTGCAATTTTAAATGACAACTAAAAAGCTATGAAGGTTTCTATTGTTTATCTTAAACAGATTTATAAAAAAAAGTAACTTGTTTGGTTCTTTCAGAAAAGGAAACAGCTGATATCCAATGATGGACGGGTATGTAACATTTCTTTAACGAATGATTTGGTTTAAATTGCCGTCACAAAGTTTAGACTGAGAGGTTATCTGTTGCTAGCAGGTTCGCTGGAGACATGCTGAGCGGTGGCCGGGCTCTCCTGGGCGAGGACAGCTCGGTGATGGCTCGCATGCAGAAGAAGTTCTGGAAGACCAAGCAGGTCCTCATCAAAGCTACGGGCAAAAAGGAGGACGAGTACGTGGTGGCTTCAGATGCTGACCTGGATGCCAAGCTCGAGGTAGTGATTCAGTCGGCTGCAAACGGCCTGTTTGTTCAGAACATTCTGCGTTTTATTTTCCTATAGGAAGATGTGGACGGGTGATTATTAATTTCTATAATCAAAAGGCAGAGGCCACCAGATGTTTATTTAAAGTGTTGTATTTTAAAGATTCCTCGATTACATATGTGCCAAAAAAAAGTGCACAGCAACTTAGATGGTTTGCTTTACTGCACAGTTGGCATGATGTTTTTTTTTCTGCTTGTTTTTGCTTTGAGTGATTGACTTTATAAAAGTCTAAGCTGTTGCCTTATCTGACCAAAGCAATTCGAATCAGTGAAATGTTTATGACAATCTTTTGCACATTTAACAGATGTATTCAAATTACATGTCGTATTTTAGGCCTTTTAGTAGTTTGACATATTTTTCAAGTTGGATTTTCTTAAACATGAATTAAAGGTTATGTTTAGGTTTTTGCTGGTTTTGCCTTATTTTGTTTTCACATGTTTATGAAACTAAAAAGCAGCACTCACCAACTGTGCCGGGTTTATGAGGGGTGTTGATGTGTGTGTCACAGAACATTTGAAAACAAAATGTAACTTTTTGTTTGTTTTGTTTTTCTTCCCACTTGCGGCACATTCAGAAATCGTACACAGAGCACAAAATAAAACAAATGAGATTTGCAATTACACAGCAGCTCCAGGACTACCCAATCATCAACTCGCTTCAGGCTGTTATCCTTACATGTTTTTTTTTTGTGCTCAGTGAGCCTTTTAAAGACTTATTGTAAATATAATAAATTATAATTAATGATATTCTAAAAAGAACCCTCAAATTGTTTGAATTGTTATTTTTACATTTTGTCCGTCGGTTTGTTGTAGTTTATTGATAGATAAAAAATATGATGTAATTGCAATTAAGTCCCAGGTTTTAATGTAACTGGTGACCTAAGGAAGCCTATCTAAAATGAGATAATGCGGTACAAGTTAAAATCTAAAACGCCCAAACGTACCGTGGAATAATAATAATAATAATAGAGATTAGTTTGAGATGGCCCTTCATCCATCCTCTCAGATTGATTTTTGCTCGCAGTTTATTGCCACTTCCACCAAGACGCCCCTGAATGTTTTCCGTTCTCTGTCGCTTGTTTAGAAAACCCAACTACATCCTGGTCTCGTCAACCGCCGCTACTCAAAAGCGGTTTCTGTAAGATACGTATGATCTCATATATTCAGCCCATATTGCTCCCATCCCAACAACGATTGCCCCGTACAATGACAGATGTTTAGCCACTGCTAAGGGAGACGCTCTGAACCAAGTCTGTTTACTCTCCAGTTAATAAGTAACTCATGAAAATGTGCAGCACCATCGTCCAAGGAGGCAGCTACTGTACGTCTTTGTACATTTCCCATGCATTAGAAACAATGACTCAGTCTGGTGCACTGGGTGAGGTTTAAGAATAGTGGTTATTTGTTTTACCTTAAATGTGGCCCTGTTAGATGTTTTAATAAAGGTTATGGAGACCCACTATAAACCTGTTCCTGTAGGTACGAAGAGAAATAGCTGAAGATTTAAGAGGGCTCGAAGATCAACATCTAAACCTAATGGCAGTTGACGAAAACACTTTTTCAAGCAGGAAGAAGTCCCCGATTTTCAAAAAGACAGTTAATTTTATGCACGGGCTTTGTGTGTTGGGCCAAACGATCCACCATCATCCTGGACACAGCGTCCCTGTGGTGAGATTTGAAGGCTTTGAAGCACTGGTAGCTGAATGAAAACATACCCAACACCTTGCAGAAATGCACGTTTCTCACATAAAGTCCTATAAAAAGCCGTTTGTCAGAAGGCAAAAACGTTTGAAAAGTCACCGTAGAAGCGAAAAGTCTCACTGTGCACGTCTTTCTTTGCAGTTCTTCCGCTCCGTTCAGCTAACGTGCACAGAGCTGCTGAAGGTGATCGAGAAGTACCAGCACAGGATCTCGCGTGAGTCATGCAACTCCCTGACCTTTTCTTTTTTCAAATCTACTGCCCGGGTTATTGTCTACCACATTTTCTTCCATCCCCAGGGTTGTCCCAAGAGGAGAACGAGCTGGGTCTGTTCTTGCGTTTCCAGGCTGAACGCGACCGCACTAAAGCCGGCAACATGATGGAGGCCACCAGCAAGGCCATGTGTACCTCTGCCAAGCAGAGGTCAGCCGCAGCCTAATGATCAGTCGACTACCGCAGAGGGAAGAATAAAAGCCTTTGAACTGTGCGGCTTTTCTGATTTTACGTAGGATGGCGCTTTGCCCGCCGCTGCAGCGCATGTATCAGGAGGTGGAGACGTTTCGGCGGCGCGCCATCGCCGACACACTACTGACGGTCAGCCGTATGGAGAAGGCCCGCACAGAATACAGGGGAGCGCTGCTTTGGATGAAAGACGTCTCCCAGGAACTGGACCCGGACACCTACAAGCAGCTGGAGAAGTTCCGCAAGGCAGGAAGAGTTCAGACGGCTTTCGTTTCTCGGCTGGCCCCTCGGTGATGTTTTTTCTAGTTTCGTGTCTGTTTCTGCTCTCAGGTCCAGGCCCAGGTCAGAGGGACAAAGGGCCAGTTCGAGAAGCTGAAGAACGACGTGTGTCAGAAGGTGGACATGCTGGGAGCCAGCCGCTGCAACATGCTGTCTCATTCCCTCTGCACTTACCAGGTTGGCTTCAGTTTCAATACAAAAACGTGTCCCTGGCAGCCTGTGGTTTCCGTAAGCAAATATTTCTCTCGCCTCGGTTCTGTCAGACCACTCTGCTGCAGTTCTGGGGGAAAACGGCCAACGCCATGTCAGGAATACACGAGGCCTTCCAAGGGCACATACCGTACCAGTTCACCACAATCAAGGTGCCACTGGTTTAATTTATTAGTCTCGCTGGTCAGTTGTTTGGGAGTTGTAACAAAATTTGTTTTCTTCTCCTTCAGCATCTACGGGACCCACTGGAGCAAACCTCTGATTCCCAAAACCCTGAAAAGGAGGAAAAGGCCTTGCAGAGCAACACAGAAAGGTTTATGTTTGCAGCTCAGTAAACAAAATGTTTTCTTATAACTCTTCTAACTTCTGGATCAGCTGTTTTTTTTTCTTTTTTTACATATTTTACGTGTTACACTTTTAAAATGATCTTCCAGTTTGTCCTGATTTATCAAATACAATCTCTAAATCTGTTTTTACCATATAATGGATTCTCAAAATAACATCTAATCATTTCTTTTGTCCTTCCTCTCAGCCTCGTGTCCTTGGACGATGGAAAGCCAGCAGAATGTACATCTGATCCAGGTCAGTGCTGCCCCCGCCTGGCTAAAACACAGTATTACACCAAACCTTTAAATAAAACAGACTCAGATGGGCTGTAGCAAACATTTTTTAAAATTTGCTTTGTTTAAATGTACAATGAATGATATTCCTGTTTATTATTACAGACCGGAAGCTCAGTAGTGATTGGCAGAGCATGGCTAGTGAAAGTGGTAAGTTAGCTTTCTTGCATATCTGTATTCCTCAGCTATCTGTAACTTGTTACTGTGAAAAGGGAACTTTTCTAATGAGTCTGACATCAAAAAAACAAAAAAAAACAAACCACTACTCCAACCATTTCAGCCATGCACGACCTCAAAGGGCTCTCTGGAGACTCCGGTGATGACCTGTTGCTCTTGGCCTGTGGCATACCACCCCCACCGAACGCCTGTGTCCAGCCCCTGGTCCCGCCTCCTTCCCAGGACGGCCGCGACGACGAGAGCTGTAGCTTTGGACGCTTCGAGTCAGGCCTCCCTCAGCTGCCCGTCTCGGGTAAACTGGCTGGTTGTTTCCTCCGACCTTTCACCTTGACTTAAAACCTCTAGCTGCTCCGCTTGCGCTCCTCCTCTTGTCTAAACTTACGTGGCTGTGGGAAAAGAAAAAACTCACCTTCATTTTCCTAATCATACATAATCAGGGGAAAACTCTTCTCCAAGCTGTAAGCACAACGGTTTCACTCTCAAGCGTCGCGATTATTGACTGAATCTCTGCTGGGAATCACACCTGCTGCATTTTCTGATGTTTTTTTCCTTTCATTCTGTATGTTTAGGTGACAGCTTGCTCTCCGTCGGTCTAACGGCCCCATCAGAGACGGGTCAGAGACTGGAGGAGGAAGATGGCGATCGGAGCGACATGGCTTTCCTGAAAGACCTCCTCAGCCCGGGTCCGGGGGGCGGCGACGAGTTCAGCAGAGAGTGGCAGGATGCCTTCGGGATGTTTGACGCGCCCAGCGTTCCTGCCGCTGGCACCGGAGAGGCCCGCCCTCACTCCAACCCGCCCAGCCCCACAGGCTTCCTGCCATCACAGCTGCTGGATCACAGCCTGAGCTCCTCAGGTAAGCCACACACCGTTACACGCTTCTTTTTACCTCTTCGCAACCTTGTGTCTTAACTGTTATGCTCCTTGGACCGTCTTCCCTGTCCCGCACTATTATGCTGAAATGCTTTCACACGTCACTCATTTTCTTTCATCATACGTTAGGCTGGGTGACTCCACCCATGTTCCAGGCTCCGCCCCTGCAGCTGCCCGCGGGTCAGAACCAGGCAGCTCCCCGGTCTCAACCGCCCGCAGCCAACGGTTCGTGCTCAGCTTTAGCGAGCGTCCCCTTCATTAGAGCTGCTTTTCACCACGCTAACCTCTGGTCTGACGTTTCCTGCAGCCGCCGCCGGACCCTCCAAAGACATGTCTGCGTGGTTCAACCTGTTTGCCGACCTCGACCCTCTTTCCAACCCCGACGCCATCGGACGCTCCGCCGACAAGCTGCTCAACGCCTGAAGCTCTTGGAGCTTGTTTGGCGTCCTCTCTCTCTCTCTCTCTCTTTAAAAACATGTATTTCATTCAGTCACGGTTCAGCACATGTTGCACAATAATTTCCCCGAGAAGACTTTGAGCTGATTGTTAAACTGTCAGCTCAGCTGCTGTAACAGACCAACTCAAACACACTGGAGCTGCTGTGCTTTGCGTTACTCGATCTTTACTACAGCGCCTGGATGTCCGGGAGGACGCCTGGGCTTCGGCTTTCTTTTGAATGGCGGCGCGTGCTATTTTGTTTGTTTGGGCGTGTGTCCATTTACTGTGTGTACATATCTAGAGTGAATTTAAAAAAAAAAGAAAAATCTCTTTATGCTAAAAACCATTTGAATGAAGTACCACACGATTGTCACACACAGTGCACATGGAAGGATGTCTGGTAAATGGTGTGGATGTGATACCATAGGAAGAGGACCAGCATATTATCATCAGGATCACCGAGCTCTCTCAGTAGCAACGTGAAAATCCATCATTTATCAGTGGAACCACTACAGTTAAATGGTTTTAAACACTAATTCGAAGCCCACGTGTGTAACAGGATCTTTTAAGTGTACACTTTTCTAGAGTAAAACAAACACAACAGTCTGATGTTTGCTGGGTGAGTTAGTTAGGCTCAGGTAGCAACTCTGCGTTTTGGTTACTTGCCAGCAATATTATAACAAAGAGATACCTTAATAGAAGTAATTTGTGGGATTGCCAGTCGACTGGTAATCCACGATAAGAAGCGCTCCGCTTCATTAAATGGCAGGAAAAAAAACGTCCATTTCTTTCTCTTGCGTCTCATTAATGGAGCTTTAAAGTGCTGCTTTGATGGGGGGGGAAAAATGTAAAATTTCGGAGATTTAAATGTACAACTGTGACATTTTAAACATTTTGCTGGTCCTGCTTCGTTCACGTGTCGCCGCCATGATTGTTTGCTTGCAGCAGAACTCACGACAGAAGGCAGAGAGACGTAATAACATTTGACAAAGTCCCAAAGGCTCGGACAGCCTTGGCGAGCTGAAGTTCTAATGCTATACTAAGATCTACATGACATTTACAGGTTTGTCGTCACCTGAATGCTAACAGGAGCGTGCTAACATGTCCATAAATAGCAGCGACTTTCTGTTAATTTTACATTTATATGTCAGATTTTCAGCGTTTTTTCTGACCTCGGTTATTTTTAGCCCTTATTGAGGAAACAATTGTAAGTATTTTTTACTGAGGGAAGGCTTAGAAAGTAAAATATGCAAAAAAACAAACAAACACTGCTGGGTGGATAAATAATGAAACAATTTAAAATTGCACAATACTAATTACATGTCTAGATCCTTTAGAAATGTGACAAGTAATACATTTTGTGCAAATATTTTATCCATACTCTGTTTAGTTTTGATGCAGAAGTAGAACCAACTGAGCCATGGAATGGGTTCTTCATGATTCAAGAGATACCGATGCCTAAAACACGCGATCTGGTTGAGAGGTTGGTCAGAATGTCTGAAGTTAACGTTAAGCTGTGAAACTGACGGTGTGATGACGTGTTACACCGATCTGCTGAATCCATAATCACAAGTCTTAAGGCCAAGAAGATTTATTTTTTTAGCAAATAATGTTTCAGAATCAGAAGGACCAGATCTCTGGGCACCATAACCACGAAATCAAAGTCAAATACTGACTCTTTTAGCTTTGTGTGCTGTGTATTTATAGCATCTGTGTTCAACGGAATCAATCCTGCTTAATAAAACGGAAATGCTCTCCATGTTAGGATTTCTGACGACTGAACGCTTTCATTTTGTTTCTAAAATTGATGTTTTATGGATATTGGGGGGGAAAAAGGTGCAGAATGCATCATAAATTTAGTTGGGAAATTTTTTTGAAGTGAGACAAAAGTTTTAACAAGTTGCACATTAATATCCCAGCTTGCCTACAAGAGGGTTGTTTCACTTCTTTTACTTTCAAATGCAACTTAGAAAAACAAACTAAAATAGTTTCTCTGTCAAATCAAATGTAAATCTTCAATTTTTCATACACACAAAAAAAATAAAACAAACGAATGTGTTTCCCACAATCAATAACAGACGAGTTCATTTTAACTGCCTTTTATTTCACTCAAAGGGGTTTAAAAGATGAGAACTTGGCAGTTTGGTTCCCAATCGACCGGACACACAAACAAAGCCTCGTTCCAAAATACTGTTTTATCCACACCGAAACAAGCATCTATGCTTCAGAGCTTTTTGTTTATCAATGTTTTACATTTCCGGTGAAACCTTCAGGCGACTATTTGAAAACGGGCCGCCATCATGATTGTGTTTCAGCACCTGGCTTTTGGAACAGAGCTCTGTTTAGTTTATTTGTTCTTCTTTTCCCGTAACTAGCCGTTGCTCCAAGTCGGGTCGCTGAACTATTTAACATCAACATTTTTCTACATCTACTCTGCTACAAATTAAAGTCAGTCAGGATTTCCGTCACGCTGCATTGAAAGCAGTCGTCTTGCTCTTTTTTGTCTTCGCATATATTATTTTGTGTCCTACTCTACGACCTGAGATGTCGGTTCTTGTTTAGAAATCTCCGAAGACCCGATTCCTCTCCTGTCCGATAAATAAATACATTATTATTATTCATAAGGATGAGTCACAGTACTCAGCCGAGACGTCGTACGTTACACTTGTGGCCTCGTTCGAACACATGTCTCTGTCAGCCGGCGATACAAACACAGTACCTCTGTATTTACAAGTCCAGTACATTCCTGTCCCACAGTAGCAGGCACCGTTAAGTAATTGTAACATCTACAAATATACAGGAGGGTGGGTTCTGGCATGGAGAGGCTGTCAATACGCAAACTAGTCGTTATGGTATAACAATATTGGTGCATCTCAACAAATCAGGGTGTCACATACGTCAATTTAAGATAAAAAATGGAGTTACAGCTTATCGAAGTATTTATTTCTGCTCATTTTTTGATTATCCTAAATTGGCAAGTCGTGAGTTGATTCGATTAGAGCAAATGGACGTAAAAGGTAGACAACAGCACAGACTCAAACAGCTGGCAAAGCGGGGATAAATACTCGTGTTTGAATGGAGCAAGCTTGGAAGGAGGGAATAAACTGCAAGCACTGCTTTTGTAAGTAAAACTTTTGGACAAAAGTTTGTTTTAGAAATCGTTCTCGTACTCCAGACATGCAAGCTGATGAGGAGATGTCCCGTTTTCCACAATTAATGACTCACTTAACAAATTCAAAGGTTAGTTTTTAGGTTTTTGTCTTAAATGATGCAAAATAAATAATAACCAACTACATACTAATGAAATAAACAGAGATGCACCATCCTCTGGTTTACGTTAGTGAGGATTTCCTTAAAATGCATCTCTAGACTTCCTGACAAAAGTTACAGCAGTTGCTCTAAACTGTGGTATGGCAGGCTCATCGCAAATTCCCTAGATATTTTTACCTTAATCTAGCGTGTTTAAGTAACAGATAGAGGCCAAAGGTACCCCATTACCTTTTCCCTAATCTTTCTATGTATTGACAGCAAAAGATGCAGCGTGTTTTTTATACATTTGAAACGTTAATGGGCTTCTATGCGTCATAGTTCACCCGAGTCTGCGCGAGAACTTAAGCTAAGGCTTGATCAGCCTCTCCGTGAGCAGAACCCGGCAAGTAGACGCATTCAAGAAAAAGCAACACAAGCTGACCAAAGGCAGGAAGGACCTCAACAGAGAGAGAGCTCGATAAAAGGAGACAGAGAAGATGGGGGAAAAGGGAAAGTCGGCCCTCGGGGATGGTTTGGTGGAAGGAAAACGTAGACACGGGTCGAACACACGTCGAACATCGTAGCCTTCGTTTCCCATGGATACGCACTGGCCAGCCAATGGCTGATAAGAAGTAGCAAACAGACACCAGGGTTTGGTCTTCCAGTGTCTCAAGATGCCGTTTGTACTTCATCCGCCTGTTACTGCCTGTATCTAGTGCAATGAGCATAATTACGTTCACAGCATTATGACGGTTCAGGGGGGGGTGGGGACATTCTGATCTTATCACATCCGTCACAAGGTATGCTACGGTTCACCTGGCAGCACCAAAGTTACCCTCTTTTTTAGTTTTTTGTCGTAATGGAAGGCATAAGTTATATCAAGACCAACAAACAACCATAGATAGAAAAAGAGATATGTCCGTGGAAGAAGGCCCAATGGTATATATATATATATATATATATATATATATATATATATATAATACGATGAACGAGTCAAATTAAAAAGTCTGTCGTCTCGCACCGTTTCCTCCCAGGAGAACGGGAACCAGCGCTGGCGGTAGAAGAAAGCGGTGAAATGTGAGCTACGCACGCCTGCTTTAGGGGGGCAAGAGTCTCACGTCGTCGTCGGAGGCGGCGGCAGTGGGAAGAGCTTTTTCACAAAAGAAGGACATCAGAGAGAGCTCAGCTGGCATGCTAAAGGCTTTTCTTTTCTTTTTCTTGTTTCGAGAGCAAAAACGTCGACTCTGTAATGTTTTCCGACAGAGCTGATAGGAGGGAGGGGGGGTTGATTGATTTTATGGAGAGAAATTTGCTCCAACAGACTGACAGCAAAGAAGAACATGTTGAAACTAGAAAAAAACAAATAAATAAGTGTATAAATTAAATGAATTAATCATAAAAGGAACAATGAAAGCAGCATTTAAGATAGTATGCAACGACTCAACCTATACATTATTTTTTTGTTTCGAAATGCTGCTGCTAGTTTTGGACCACCTCAAAGGAAGCTTTGACCCCAGAAGTTTGAAATGACTCCAAATAAATAAAACAAAGATTGGAATAATCTATATTTACTGTATGTCATCTTGGTCCAACTGTTGCTTCCGTAAATTGCTCAATTATATGTTTTCTGTCTTTTTTTTAATTTTATTTTGACAGTATTGGAACAAAGTTTTCTCCGTAGGGATGTTGACTTTCAGGGGCCAACGGGGCGGTCAGAAGCTCTCGGGCTCCTCCAGGAGACACGGCTGGGTGGACAGAGGCACCAGGGACGGGGACAGGCTTCGGAGGCCCACCCCTGGGCAAAAGCTGAGGTCCGGGGCGGGGAGCAGGGGCTTGAGGATGCTGACGAGGCAGAAGGCAGAGCCGCTGTTGGGGATGAAGTTGACCTTGTTGCGGTCGGGACACAGGAAGGGAGGGATCTCCTCCAGAGGTTTGGGCCTGAAAAACCAAGGGACACGTAATCAGCTCGTCTTAAAAACTCCACGGATGCGCCATGAAATTTAAGATATTAATCCACTCACATGGACTCCTCGGACACCCTGACCTTCTCGCAGCCCTCGGGTGGCTCTCGCTTAAACATGTAACTGTTGTTGGGTCGGGGAGAGGCGGCGTATTTGGGCAGTGGGGAGCACGGACTCAGCTCTGGGCGTGGAGAAGGGGAGAGAGAGGAGAGTCAGCTGCAGAATGTCATTCTAGAAGGCTAACATGCTGAAATCTGGCACACCTTTGTCCTCGTAGGGGCTTCCTCCGGCCGTGTCGTTGAGGACGCTGAGGTAGGAGGGGGAGATGGATTCCGGGCGGCTGCTGCAGTTGCTGTGGTTACCGCTCAGGCCGCCCCCAGATGGGGTCTGCGTGTCGATGCTGCGGGTGCTGCTGCTGCGCTGCGGGGGGACCGGCGGGGGTGCGCGGTGGCCGTCGGGGACGTCCTGTGGCTGAATAAATAGGTCACAATAACATTGTCGCATCAGCTTAACCCGCCATCCCGTTAATGAACGCCTGAATACGTCCCGGATGCTTTCATTTTTTTGGTGGGGGGGGGACTCACGACAATGGTCTCCTCCTTCTCTGGGGTGTCTCGGATGATGATGCGTTCGATCTCCTGGTTCAGACCCTCCACGCTGTTGCGGAAGCGAGGAGCCGAGGATTTGGATATGGGGATGGGTATGAGAATGGTCTTGGGCATAGACGACTGCAAAAACAGGAGGAAAAGCAAGTTTGGAGAAGCAAAGTCAACAGACCTCTCCATCAGGCCGTTACGGAACAACACAGGGTCTTCAGTAAGAGGCTTCACAAGATACGCTGTGACCCAAACTACTACAGGAGACCAGATAAATCATTAAAATCACAATTAATTTCCTCTCTGGGATTAAAGAAACTTTGTGAATTGAATCGAATTTAATATAGTGAGTTTAGGCCGTTAAGAGACTAAAAGCAAAAAATGTGACTACACACGTAATCCTGAATTAAATTTTTGATTTTAGATATGATCAAATTTGCCTAAACTTAACTTTTATCTTGAATTAATTCACTATTTGAACTGAAATTTAGGTTCATCAAAACTTGCTAAGTCCCTTTAAGACGCCTCTTACCCTCAAGGAAGGTGTTTTAGCCATAAACGTGCAACAAAGTGAGATTATCACGTGAAGAATCGCTTTATTGTGAACAGTTTGTTATTGTTTCAACCCCCCCCCCCGTATCCAACTTCTAGGTACAAAAATGTGTGTTTTTATTTATTTCTTGATCGTCCGCTGATCACCTGCGACTGAATGATGGTATGGCTGCCATTGAACGGGGATTTGCGGTCCTTGTCCCTGCGATGGCGGCTGCTGCGTTTGCTGCGCTGAAGCTGCTGACGCAGTTTGGCAATCTGGAGAGGAAACATTGACGGTGTTATCGTGAAGCACTCATCCACGGTGGTGCAGATCTGCAGGGCGACAATGTGAAAGTGGGACACGGACCTCCTTGAGTTGGTCGGTGCTCCCACAGGAGGCCGAGCGTTTGTGAGAGCCCCGCCTCCTCTCATCTGCCCAGGCCCTGGGGGTCTTAGGGGAATGCAGACACCAGTCATTAAACGGCAACACGCAATGCTCCGAATTTTTTAGTTTTCTGAGGCGGTGAAA
Organism: Orestias chungarensis; assembly: GCA_032876305.1. Lineage (NCBI taxonomy): Eukaryota > Metazoa > Chordata > Actinopteri > Cyprinodontiformes > Cyprinodontidae > Orestias > Orestias chungarensis. Next base: position 109,073 of record JAVLVB010000566.1, on the reverse strand, counting down.
GAAGAAATCAAGCATGCAGATCCTGCAGGTTCTCTTCAATCAAGAGTCTTGCACAAAGTCTATCGACGCTCGATGATGCAACCATCTGCAACCTCCCTGAACCCTGAACCCTGAACGACTGACTGAGAGTGTTTCCATGACTGCAAAAAACGAAAAAACAAAACCGCTCACCTGCGTTGCTTTGTCCCTCATGTAGGGAATGTGTTGTTGCTGGCTGTCGTCCTGAGGCCAGGGACCTGTCAGGTGAGGGCCAGCGAGCGCGCCCTGCGAGGGCCACAGCTGGACCCGATGGCGGAAGACGGCGAGGAGAATGAGGGACGCCACGGGCTCAGAGGCCGACGCCGGAGGACAACCGCGCTGAGGCGTAGATGGTTAAGGCCACTGTCTGTAAACAAAAAATCACCAGACGCACAGGCGCCCTGACGGATAAGCTTGTGAACATCCCATGATGGCACATCTAGGGTTAATCCAAACCATGCTGGGCAGAGCAGATATAAACCCCCAGGGTAAAGGCATTAAAACAGCTTTATCCAAAGGAGGGGTAGGGTAGGGGCACCAAAGGACAGGGAGTTTTTGGCTAACTGACCCAGATGGAAGCCATTGTGGCTATGTGTGCTATTGTTGCGCGGCTCCCCATCAATACAATATTGACCTATATATATAAATATATATATATATATATATATATATATATATATATATATATATATATATATATATATATAAAGCTTCAAAATGCATGCACCATTGTTTTTACATGTCCAAACAGCTTTGCTAGGTTGTGCAAGCCTGCAGCTAAATTTGGAAGGAGTCTTGACCTGCAACCCATCACTGTTGCTAGGGAACAGGAGGAGGGGGGTAATCTTTATTAACACACAGCAGCAAGAGAGTCTGTGTGTGTTTTGTGGCTAAATAGGAGTTTTGCTCATCCAGATTTGAGCCTCCCCCCCCAGTAGTCAGCAACACGGTAACACAGCTGGTAGTAGTTTTAGTCATCAGGGGCCCAGGGTCACATCCTGCTGCTTTGTGTCGATCCATACGTCGATACTGGCCTATTTAAGCAGGGCGCCAGAAAACCCCTCTGACTTCAATAAAAACGCAGGACAGACGGATGGATAAATGTAAAAGTGAGACAGCTACGAGGAACGATGAGGCGATGTTGCGAAATCACTGCTTTTCACCATGTAAACAGAGAGTAAGGTACCAACAACACACCTTCCAATAACAATCATAAAAAGCTATTGATAAAGCTGTGGAAAGTGTTTGCAGTTTTAGTATCTCTGATGCAGTTAAATACATTCCTTTAAGAGAGAAAAACGGTGTAGGGCTTAACTGTTGCTGCACACTACCGATCAGCTGGCTTAAACTGACCCCAGGCCCTTCCAGTGGAGGTAATATATGCGATGATAATGTTTGGGTATTCTATAAAAAGTCTCTGTATGAACATCAGAATAAATAAATGCTATGATTATAATTAGTATAACAGTTCTACGCAATATTGACCATATTTACAATATTTGTTGCCTTTATCTTTTGTGTTTCTTCTAAAAATAAAGTGAAACATGATATTTTAATCCAAGAGAATCTTTTGTGTTTACTTACTCAAGTCATTTAAAAAGTAGGCTGTGCATCTCATGCAGAATTTGTCATAATAAAGCACAATAGAAAAGAACAACCATAAATGCAAATGAGAATATTTGAAGTCAATTCAAATGCACGGTGTGTAAATAATATGGTTGCCCAGTGTAATGTGGGCCGCCTCTGTTTACACAGAGAAACGTGCGAGCCAGACATCAACATAAGAGCATGCACGCCTTTGCAGAGCTGCACCTCCTTTTATTCCATGTTTTCAGTCAATCTGATAACAAAGCATGCAGGAGAGATTAATAACAGCACGCTGACCTGCAGGAGAAAGACGCAGCAGGGCATGGAGCAGCCCTGGCCCGGGTTACAGCCTCGGGAAGACGGTAGAAGAGAAGAAATGCTGAAGGCAGGGAAGGGATGTGGCTGGAGGGACTCCCTGGATGGATGGTGTTTCTTTCCTATTGGTAGGATTGATGCACCACAGCTCGCACCATCTGCTCGATGTTGGAAATAGAAACAACCAGAGGCGGGATTGGAGCTTAAGGGGGTGCTGAGAAAAGACAATATATGCAAAGAAAGAAAGAAAAGGGAGTAAGGAGGAAAAGAATATTAAAAGAGGAAATACGGAGGAAATAGAAAGATGCTGGGCGAGCCTGGCTGACACGATGGGAAAAGGGACCAGTGTGAAGCTGGCACTGCTCATCCCTTCTACTTCTGGTTGTACATTTCAAAATACAACGTGCCAGTCTCCACTGAGCTGATCCCAGGCTGTCGGTCCAGTGCTTGCTCTTTACTTTTGAGATGGTAGGTAAAGAACAAAGAGGTTAATTTACTCCATGACATTTTCCTTACAGCTTTACAATGTGTTCCTGGGATGTTAGGACGTGTTTACACATAAGTCAATGGAACAAGTTATGCAAAAACTCAGTAAACTTCATCCCAGGCATGTTTTAGGAGGTTCCTGGAACTTCCTCAGAATGTACAGAATACAATCAAAAGCTTATTTATGACTAGAAAGCCACCCGGTTCTTAGGCACTTATGCATTTTATGTTTTTAAGAAATCTATTGGATATTTGAATTTCTTAACCCAGTTTTATTGCCCCTTTCTTTCTTGTTTTAGCGGTAACTAGTATAACTGGTGACTAATTGCTCTGTGAGATTAACAAGCTTTTTATTTAAACTTATTTACTTTAAATCAAGCGTTTTCCACAACAACTACATGTATATTAAATGGCATGTCTAAATGGTTTAATCAAACATTGCACTTTAGGCTTTTAAAGACTGGTTGGCGCATTTCCGGTAGTTCTTCCGCTAACTTGACGCACGCTGAGGAGCGCGGTGACGTAGCGGCCCAGCACTGCGCCGCTCGCGCTGATGCTGCAGTTGCTAGGGGCGCGAGGAGGAGACGGCGGGAGAAAAACAAGCTAGCAGAAGAAAATGTCTCCCTCTAGAGCCTGGAACCGAGGACTGTCGACGGAAAGACGCCGATTCAAGTGGGTTTTGCTGCGTTTACGACAGGAAATATGCGGACAAAAGAAACGTGTCGACGTAAACTATGGGATCCTGTAGGTTAGGGCTTTAAAAAGCCACAGTAACTGTTAGCATTCATGATAAAACGATAAGAAAGGGACCAAATGTAAGGGACTGTTCAAAGGCCTGACTGGTAACTGTAAAAACTCATGTGTGTGTGACCAATATGTTTAATCTGGTGTAAAAGTTACTAGTAAATACAGAAATAGAAAAACTACAGTCAAGTTTAGGGGTGACGGCATCACTATCTGAAAAACCCAACTGAACAGAGTCTAACCATTCATTTCTGACCTTAAATTAAACCACACGAGTGAAAACGACCTAAAATGGATCAGAAGACACATTTTTGACATTCTGGCATTATAAATTAAGATTGAAGCTGTTCATTCATGAAAATGTGGCTGAAATAATAGGATCCCGTAAAGAAGAATGGACCAAATTCCTCCAGTGATGTAAAAAACACAGCAACCAACCAATTGTTAGGTTTAAGATTGTGATTACGTTTATAGATCAAACTACATCTGATATTAACAATGGTTTGATGAGCTGAAATATCATCAAACAATTTTTTCTGTCTGCATAAAGATATTATTTAGGGATGTATTTCTGCTTTTGCTAACAAAATTAATCAGACAATAAAAACATGTCTGGACCATAAAAAGCCCAGTTTCTAATGCATGATTTCACAAAAATTTCCTTACAAGAGCTTCTGGTTATAAGTATAGGCGTATAATCGTTAATTAGAATCTTATTAAAAAGTTAAAACAACAAAACATGCTCACATAGATTTTTACCAGTGATTATTTCTCCGTTATTATTCATATTGTCCAGCAGGTACTCACTGACCCCATCCATATGGAAGAAAGACCATAGAAGGTCTGGATCAAAGCATAGAATCAGAAAGTTTGACGCATAAAAGTGTAATAGAAAAATGGAAATGGGATGAAAAATATAAGCAGACATTAAAAAGGTATCTAGTTACAAGATTCTCCAAAGACACATCTCCCATAACACCAACGCGTCTGAATGTGAGACCATGCCAGGATAGCAGCGTTGGGCACAACTCGTAACTCGCCCATGTTCCTTTTCTTATTTTCCACCTCCAATACAGAAGTCCACACAATATTTCATACATTTATTAAGATTTTCTTACATAATGACCGTTTACAGAAACTGTACCGAGCAGACACATAGCGACAGATTACAAAAACATAAATGAGATCTGGTCACATGCCCTGAAGCAGAGATGACGATATAGCTAGTAGGTATGACGACGTTTAGACACGCCTGTACAGGCTGTGTCGGCTCCACGTATGACGCTTACAGATAAAGAGCTCGGGAGCGCGCGCACAGACACACACACGCACACAGTAAGTCAGTCATTCAAACAAAAGGATGAGAACTAGAAGCAGAAATAATATCCAGCGTGCTTCTGTTGTTGTTTTATTTTCTCTTGTTAAGTATCTGGGCTGTGTATTGTTTCAGTCAGTCCACAGTGAGGTCAGGTTATTGTAGTGTGACAGAAACCACATCTCCAAGTCAGCTCGGCTTGATTGTTAGTGTTTCAACCTCCCCTTTTCTTTTAAAGACAGCTCAGAGTCGAAGGACAAGATAGGATTGTGGTCCATGTTCTCCTCTTGAGCTCACGGGGACGGAGATAGCTCGTCGATTGTTAAAATAAAGCAAAACAAAACGATTGTGACAATTCATAAGTGCAACAAAGATTAATTAAGGTATCAAAATATGGATGAGATAAAAACAAAAACATAAAAACATGGAAGCAATTCAAACGTCAAAAGCGTCTAAAAACTATATCCTATTGCACAGTTAAAAAGTATGGTACAAAAACAAGATACATGGTTAAAAGCAAATGGTATTGCATACAGATCAAGGAAACAATATTAAAATAATAATAATAAAAAAAAGTGTTTATTCCGTCTTTAAGACATCAAAAGTTTTCTTCTTATTACAGAGCTTACATTAAACGGGCTTCATACAGCCAATAAAAAAAAAAAAAGGGTGTCGATTGTTTGTCGTCGCCTATTTTTTTCCGGCGGTCGCGACAGACGCGGCTTAGAAACACTGATTTTTCTTTCTTTAAATTTTTTTTTTGTAGGTTCAAAGTGCAGGTAGGGAGTAGAATTGATCCGTACGAAAAGAAAAGAAAAACCTAAAGAAAGAAAGAACGGGAACGCTGCATAGCTGGATTTCGCTTGAAGCAATGCCGTCGGAAAGACACGAGGGAGAGCGAGGCAGACCTAATTACTGTACACGATCAGGCTCGACTGACGGCGCCGCGCACACCGCAACGTCCTCTTGCCAATTTCAGAGCAGAGGTTAAGTGTTTTGTTTTTTTCTCTCTCTAAAAATCCCTTTCGTTCGTTTCTGTCCAGTCAGAAGCTCTGCGGGTCACACCTGCGTGTCACTGGGCTCGCTGGCCAGGCCGCCGCCTTGCAGGTAGACGACTGAGGCGGACTTGGGCCCGTTCTGGGAGTGGCCCTGCCCTCGGGTGGACGCGTTGTTGTTGACCTCCGGACCCCGGCTGTCTGTGGAGATGACCCAGGTTGTGGGTCGCCACTTTTTAAGAGAGTAGGGCGTTTTGACGCGCTTCTTGATCTTCTCGCCCGTCCCAGAGGCCACGTCAGGTCTCACCAGGCCCTCCCCTACAAGAAAAGACAAAGAAAACACTCTTGGATCCGTAATTGTGGACATGGCATGAAAAGCGTACTTTTGTGCAAAGTCTTAACCATTAACTTCTGACTTTAAATTAAACCACCCTAAAAATGCATTATCAAACGATCGCCACTGATCGGCTCGGGGATGGAGTCACTGGTTGCAATACAAGATCCTCTCTCACTGTTCCTGTGCTTTCTCTGCCGGCAGGCCCTTTCTGTCTCTCTTCATTTTTGAGTCCACAGACTGAGCTAAACTTTAGGCATAGCTCCCATGTGATGGAAATAAATGAGGTCCGATGTTGTTGAACGAAACTGAACAAAATTCTCAATCGGAAAAACGTTGAGAATAATTTACAGAGCGTTAAATTGTTGAACATGTATGCAAACATAAATGTGAGACCTTCACAGGTTTTACAAACTGTCTTTACAATGAGCAACAGCATTTCTGTCGGTCAATGTGGGACGAGTATGAGCATTTCGATATGTCACCTTGGACAAAAAATGCTAAATATTTGGGTTCAAGCATTGGATATATACACTGCAATTAGACTAAAAACCTTCTTGGTGGTTTGTTCTCTGTTTTAAGCACCATCTCTAGGTTCTGGTAGAGTTTTTGTGGCGTACAGATTATGCCTCGCTACTTTTTGAACTCCGGGACCAGCCGACTGCATGGCGACTCTACTCCCTCTGATTTTGCTAGTATTTACTGTACTGGACCGTATGACGCCATAAATCTGCAGCTATACCCAAACCCTCCCCCTCTAGGAGAGGTTAAAAGTTAAAAGCTGTTGTTACCTAAGGCCGCCAGGTCCTGATTGGTGAACGACAGGTCCAGGGAGTTGGGTCTCTCCGGCCTGCGAGCTCTGGGCTGCCTGAGTAGTGCCTCTCCTCTCATGGTGACCGTAGAGTCCCTCGTGGGGGCTGCAGACACCGAACTCGACCCGGAGCTCTCCCCGGCGGCGTCTCTGCTCACCCCCTCCACACCGCCCTCCTCCTCGCCTCCGTCGCTCTCGCCGCCGCTGCTGCCGTCCCCCTGGCCTTGCCCGGTGTTGCTGTTGTTGTTGTTGGTGTTGGAGCGGGCGGAGCGCAGGGTGGCGACGCCCGCGGGTGCTGCCCGGCCATCCGACTGCTCCCGCTCTCGACTCAGGAGCGGCTCGTGCTCGTCGGGGCTGGCCGTGATCACGCCCAGGCTCAGCCGGCTGTCGTCCGTCCCCAGAGGCACGGAGCCATTCTGGATGGCGACCACACCGCTGGAAGCCATAGCGTTGAAGCCACCGCCGGCGCGGCCGTTGGCAGCCCCGTTGGCGTGTGCGATTAGGATGTTGTTCGAGCCCACTCCTGGCTGAGCCTCCACAGAGTTCGGGCCCAGCCCTGCGCTAATGTTCATCTTTGTTCCCTCCACCTGCCGCAGGTTAGACTTCCCCGAGCGTCCGAACTTAAACCTGAGCGAGGAGGACGAGGACTCCTTCTTGGCCGGCTTGTTCCTCAGGGGCAGACTGGACGGCCTCTTTGGCAGATTCTGCTGCTTGGGCAGGGGAAAGATAGCGGTGGGCATTGGTGCGGCGGGGTCGGATGTTCCTGAGGCCTCGCTGGCCATCTTGATGAGGGGGTAGAGTAGGCTGGAGCTCCCAGGGCTCAGTGGGTCCGGTGAGCAGAACTGTTTCTGAGAGTGCTCCATTAGGTTCTCGTCTGAGCTCTCCTTTAGGTTCTTGTCCACCTCTTTAGGGTCCAGCTTGGTGGTTTCCAGATCCTCCTGTGTCAGGTGTAGGCAAACGGGGACCGTGCTGGCCCCCGTGGGCCCCTCAGATTCAGAGATGATGGTGGTGGTAGTGGTGGAGGCTGATGGACTGCCTCTTAGGCCTGTGCTGGTGCTGCTGCCCTCTGGGCTGGGCAGACGGGCGTTGGCTTGCTGCTGGCGTTCCTGGTTGATTGAGTTCCTGTTCCTCTCTCCTGTCCCCGCTCCGACCCTGCCCGTTAAGGAACTGCTGGTGTCCACCTGCTGGTTCTTGGCCACACCCTCGTGCTCCTCGATGTAGGTGGAGGGGTGGTCTGTGTAAGGGCCCGACTTGGGGGTCATGCGATTTCTGTTGGAAAACCAACGGGGGAACAGTTGAGGAACCACTCAACTCTTCAAACGTTGAAAACCAGATGTAAAAGTGGCACAATTCAGATAAAAAAAATATCAGAATTGGGCTGCTCAGACCGCCGTTCTGTTTCGGCATACCTCTCATTGTGCAGTGTGGTGGACATGGGGTTGAGGGTCGGGCTGACGGACTTGGAGCGGTCCCATATGAGCAGAAGCTCCGCAAGTCGCTCCTCGGCGCACTGTGCCGTGAGACGAGCCTCCGCATCCTGGTCCCAGCAGTCCTCCATCGTCTCTTTCAGGGACCGAACCGCCTGGAGCACAAAGATTGTTCAAAAATCCGTCAACTGCAACCTGAAGGTTTAATCATATGTTCTTAACCGGATTGAGGTCTGGACTTTGATTAGGCCCGTCTGACAAATGAACATCCCAGTCCTTTGCGCTTTTTAACACACCTGAGCAAAATGTGGCTGTTCTATTCAAAAACATTTTTCCTCGTCTTACAAAAAGATAAATGGACATAAATAGGTTTTAGGAAGTGATTCCAAAAAAACAACAAAAAAAAACAACATATGTACCAAGCTGTTCTCCTTCCAGGCCTCGGGGAATTTGGGCCGTTGCTTCTCCCTGGACACCAGGACCTGCATGTCCTCAAACGTGGGATGGTTTCCTGCCTCTGCCTGAAAGGCCATCTGGTACTCTGGCACCGATTCTCCTGGAGGCAGACGAAAACGCGGCAGAAGGGAACAAAACGCGTCAGCGATAACGAAACTCGTTTCCCTCAGATTAATGCAAGCTACACCGTGAAAGAGATGACACGGCTGCTCCAGGCGGCAACCTCAGACTATGTTCAGAGAAAGCAATACCACGTCCAAATATTCATCCGCGTGCCTATCGCGTCTCACCGGGGAAAAGGTCGGTACATCTCATGAAGATCTCCCAATAGACCAGTCCCAGCGCGTACATGTCCACCTGCTTCAGCGCCGACTCACAGTCCCGCAGATTCACGGCGCCCTCCAGCACCTCCGGAGCCATGTAGCGGATGGTCCCCACCTGCCGGAGGGAGAAGACGAGCATGCAGGTGTGTTCACACGACGCCAAAACGGACTGCCTACACAGGAATGGCGCGGCGTTTCCGCATTTCTGGGAAGAAAGATCGTCTCGGGGGGGGGGGCTCACCTCGCTGATGGCGGCGTTCTCCTCCTCTCCTTGGCCCGCCGGCCTGTTCCCCGTCAGCGTCATGGATAGCCCAAAATCGATGATGACACACGCGCCGTCGGCCTTGACCAGGATGTTTCTGCTGTTCAAGTCCCTGTGGGAAACGGCCGGCTTGTACAAATCTAGATAAAAGAGAGGAGGGGGAATTTTGTGTGAAAAGCCGACCTCTTCTTCACGTTTTTACTGCTTCCTGGAGTAACCAACGTTGTCAACATCCCCTGTAAGGCTGCAGAGGGCGCAGTGAAGCACCCTACAGCAGCTTTTCTGCTTCTTGGCTGTAATGTGCGGGTGGTGGGGGAGGATGACAACTGTACCAGAGCCTGAGAGATTCAGCTGTTTGGAGCGCCTCTCTCCCTTATCTGCCCATCATTTCAGCTTCCTCCCTATTTCTCCCCCTGTAAACTCAACACTCCAGCTCTTTTTATTAGCCAGCGATCGGTGCACTTTCATCCCATGTCAAATTGTTAACTTGTTTGATGTGTATCTGTGCTGATCAGGAGACAAAAGCTCTATCTAACTCTCCAGCTAATGTCTATACCGTGTCCCTTTCCCGTGCTTTCGCTCATGGAGCAAAGCTTGAGGCGAGTCTATAAATACCCCTGACTGGGCGTTCACACAGTGTTTGTCAAAATACAAGGATACGATTTTTTTGCAGGATAAACAGCCATGTGGAGGAGCGCTATGAAGCACGTAGAGCCGTTGCCTGAACAAGGACAGCCTCCATCGGGCAGAAGGTTTTTCATCATAGCAGCATCGAAGGCTTTTCTTATTTTGCAACATTAAAACCACAAACTTGTAGGTATTTTACTAGAATTGTAACCATTTCCTGTAGTAAAGTAATAATCGGCTCTAGATCATATTTTAAATAGAGCAAGATAATTTCTTAATCCAACCATATCTAATTCCTAGGCCGAGAAACAACCACAACTAGTAGTTTTTCCTTTTAGTTGATGGTCTCCCTAACCCATTAATTTTGTGTATGCATATTTAGTAGATGGAAAAATTACTAGAAGCACTTACAATACTTTTTTTTTTTTGTAATGCATAAATAATGTACTTGTGGAACATTGCCTTGTTACTCAGCTATGTCTGCTTCCTGGGATGAATCATCAATCAAGTCATTCTTGTCATAAAACATTACACGATTTCCTATCCATTTACCATAAAAAGTAAAAAAGTACTGCTGCGCCACCCCCACGCATCTAAAGCCTAGTTATAGCTAAAATGTGTAGCTTTATCCTAAAAGGAAATGGATTATTAAATTATCGATAACCTAGATGAACTCAAGACATTTTGCAAAGCAAAGGTGACTTAAAGGTATTTCTGCGTAGGCTGGCCCTAAAAGCTGCTAATTTACAACGTAGTTAAACACACTGCCTCTGCATTTTGGCTCCATTTTCAAGGCTACTCTTTTTTTTTATTTTTATCATGCTACCTTGTAACTACTAGATAAAAGTTTTACTTTAAACAATGGCTAAAGCACTGAAAAGTGAACACAAAACCCCAAAATTGACCAAAAACGTATACGCGCAATGTGAACAGCTGCCTCCGAACTCTCTCCGCGCCTGATGCTTACCTCCTTTAAAGAGCTCTGTGTGCAGGTACGCCAGGCCTCGAGTGACAGAGTGAGCCAGCCGACAGCTGTTGACCCAGTCATTTGTCTGGATGCCCAGGTAGTGACTCAGCGAGCCCTGAATCACAGACACAAAGGCAAAGACTGAAAATAAATACAGATGTTGAGTGCATTATAAGAGCATTTACATTCCTTAAACATTTCCATGCCTTATTATAATAAAAAAAACACAATATTCAATCTGTATGTGATTGGATTTTATCTTAAACTAACAATACATGTGCTTAAATGCATCGTCCTAAATAGTAGAACAAACACACTCTGTTACATCTTATAACGACATCGGAGTTAATCAGAATGTTTGATTGACGCTCCATAACATAATTGCTATACAGTGGATAGAAGATGGTGCATAAAGACATTGGAGGGCAGCAGTTGAGTAGATTTGTCTATCCTCAACCTATAGGACAAGTTAAAGCAGACAATCTAAGCCAAGCCTAATTGTCCCACATCGGTGTCTAACCTCGCAAAGATCCTACAAACACCCTCCTGATCCTTGTGGAAAGCCTCCATTGGAGCGTTAAAGCTAATACGGATGTGAATAATTACATTGTTTCTGGATCTGATAAAATCTCAGCAGATGACCATTCAAGCTTTTGAGCAACCTTGCTGTTAAGAAAAAAAGAAGCTTCTGAACGTTATTTCACATTTTGTAAAGCTCATCCTGTGGTTTGACCTCGGTTGGTTCATGAAAGACGACATGAACCAAATATTTTATCACGAATCAGAAAAAGAAGAACGACCTAAAGGGCCTTGAGCTGTGGAGCTGAAAAGAAATGAGATTGAGTTGTGGGAGCTGAATGTACTGTTTTATTTCTAAATTAATCCCAATTTACTTCCTCCATTAGGTCTGTTCAGTTTAAATTAATTGGCAAAATAATTCACTTGAGCGAATTAGGCGTCCCGGTCCTGTGTTCTGGCTTGCGCTGTGTTCCCATGGCGACGTGTTTTATAATGACTATGAAAAGGAATGGACTCCTTTCATGCGCCGGGTGGTATTAGCAGACTTGTAATTAGCTTAAGGTTTGGACAGACAACATTTTCAGCTGGTAGTTTGACTCACATTGTTATTCAGGAGTTTATTTTTATATTTTATGGAATTTTCCTACAAGTTGCTGGGGGGAGGGAGGGATTACTGTATGTATGGAGGAAGGACTGGTACTTTTTTTGTTATTCTGCAGACATTCCTCCATGTTTTTGTGACACTCCTTTGGGGCGTCACAGTGAACAAATGAGAGAAACTGGCTGAACTGGTCAATCTACTACTAAAAAAACAAAAATCTGGACAAATCTACACTACACGTAAAACAGACCTGGTAAAAGCTCAGTTTTAAATAGTTGAAACCTTTAATCTATTAGTGAAAGTGAGAGAATTATGCATTTATTTCTTTATTTTTTTTTAGGTTTCAAGTTTAGTTGCCAATTAAGGACTGAAATCTGGAAACACAAAGCCTTCCACATCCCATACATCAAAACATTAGATGTGATGTAAGCAAATCTACTTCAAAACTTCTTAAAACTGTGTAGGAAGGTGGTGCGCTGGATTTTATTTTGGTAAATGAGGGCCAAAACAGTTTTTTGGCAAGAAATATGTATCATTTTCCCCCCTGCCTCATAACTATGCTTTACTATTTGTTTTTCATGTAGACTAGGGATTTTGGATGCACCGATATGCTAAAATTGGGCCAATATTTGCATCGGAAATTACAATTGTTGTTATAGCCAATAACTGATAACATGCATTTCCCATTACCAACCCCTCTACTGAAACACAGACAGGTAAAAAGATGGAAATAAACATCAGTTGTTATTATGAGCCCAGTTTTACTTCACAGACCGATACGAAATGTTAAAAAACGACCAACATCGGCCGATATTGATGTTCATGTACATACAACATGTACTCAATATGAACGTTTGCGCCTTTGTTAATATCGAATAATATTACTACTACTATGACTATAGTTATAACCAATAACCGATATTTAACAATCTCCCAACATTTTTGACCCTGTGTAAAAGCGACCAAAATAGTTTCATCACTTTCACAAACAAATACCCTCCTGAAACACAAATGGCAACTAGATATAAGTAAACATCGGCTGCTAATATCGGCCCAGTTCCACTTAGCAAACTAGCATCGACCGATACTGATATTGATGCCCATGTAAGTCCAGTAAAACACGTTAAAGCGAAATGTTCATAGTAAAGCTCTTAGTTGATGTACTACGAACACAAGGTTGGTACGAGATCTTAGCTGTACTCACATGTGGGTAGTAGTCCATGACCAGCAGGTACTCTGTGCGGCCCTCGGGGCCCGTCCGCTCGTCTGCGACGATAAACCGAGCGATGTTATCGTGCTCCAGGAGCGGCAGGCGGTAGATGGAGCACTCGTTGGCGAAGTTCTGCCGATTGGCCGCTGTAAACACTTTGACAGCGACGGGCCGCTCATCCAAGCAGCCGCAATACACCGTGCCGTATCTTCCCCGTCCAATCAGCTAAGGAGTTGAACAACGGGAAAATCTATAAATACATGCTTTTTTGATTTAAACCCGTATAACTTACTAATCTAAAAGGACAAAGGCAAATTAAAGCCTTCAAATGCTTTCTTACATGACATATTCTGTAGCAAAGGTACACATGTGCTTGAGAAATACAAAGACTTGACATCTCAAGAGAGGTAAAAGCAATTATTAACAGACATTGAGGCATGTTAGCGAGCAGGCAGGGGAGCGGGGAGATGGGAAATAAATGTAATTACTAACAAACAACAGGACTAAACAGTTAAAATGGTTTTGAGTCGGTTCCAAATCATTCAATTAGTTTCCCGAATTAGCCAGAAGACGGCGCGCTATTAAAGAGTCCGAACAGACTGCTTTAAAATGTCATCTGCAAGGGAGCAGGCGAAGAATTCAGCAGCACGTTTCCTTGTGTTTAATGTTTTCCTCCGGACATTTATCTCTGGCACAGAAAGACACAACGAGAAACAATAATGCTGTTTGGTCTAGGAGTAAGGCTCCCTGGCTTACACCCTCTCAGCAGCCTACCGGGTTTAAAATGGAAAAGAAAAAAAACATGTGCGCTCGATAAGGCTCAAGGTCGACGTTGTGAAATGAACTCCTCGTAGAAAAATGTATTCCTTAATTGTGGGTTCTTGAAGCCATTAAGAGCTGAACTTGTTGGCCATGATTTTCAGGTAGGGAACAAAAATTCCCAATTCTATTAATTGCAGAATCTAAATGAAAAACCGTGAATTCTACCTTGAAGCAGCAAAGTAGCCCCCAGATCACCATACTGCCACCACCATGTTTGACTAGGGCATACAAACCACGTCCAAACTTCCACTGTTGTCTTTGGCAATGTTTTGCTCCACGCCTCGTCTTATTGTTGCGTTATAAACACCAACATTATCTAAGGAAAGCAAAGCCTGTAGTGATTTAGAGGCTGTGTTGGCTTCTTTTGCCCCATCCTTGATTGGTTTTCGCTGCTCTTGGGAGTCATTTCGATGTGCATCCATTTCTGGATTGTTTGAGATTTTGTAGAGTTTTCCCAGTTCGACAGGTAAAGTGCTAATTTGGAAAAAGTTTAACCAATAAAAAATATACGATTTAGTTGACATGTGGTCAACTAAATCTAAGTAAATAAAATTGAGAGTTACAGTTGTATCCATTTCTGTTTTTAAGCTGATGAGGGTTTTTATGGCTAAAGAAAAACAACAAACAAACGTAAAAAAACCTAAACAAGTATTTGTCTTTATTGTCCCCTGCGGCTGAACATCATCCACACCGAGTCGGCTTCCTGCATCAGCGCAGCACGAATCTGCCTACTCCCATATCGGGTTTTCAGGATCCGGTGTCATTAAACACAAATTCCTATTTTTACACGCCTGACCTGTCATTTGTATCATCCTGCCGTGATCGGATGATAAAAGTCACATTGAAAGGACAAAAGCAACCATAGACCTTGATGTATTTTGGGCCTATTTCTGTCTCTGGTGTCTTTGGTTTCACTTTTAAGCTTTTCCTTCCAGTTTGTGAGGAGATGTGGAAGCGGGTGGAAAGAGATCGCTTTGCTATCAGTAATAAGAGGAATTTCTCTGTATAAAACAAAGGACCCGGTCGAACTGTAGGATTTGAGATGCGACTCAGACCTTCATTCTTTCGGATATCTTAAACTCTCATCCCGTCAAAGTACACATTCATCACAGAAAGTATATATTTATTTATAGGTTTAGAAATGAGGCGAGGTTGACCTTAAATTGTAACGCAGGAGTACACAGAGACAATAAACCGGCCACTAACCTCCAGCAGCTTGAGATTGTCGAGGTCCAGCGAGCTCTCAGAGCCAGCGGCCTCCATCATGTTAAGGTTGTGCAGCCCTTGTTTGCCATTTTCTGGTAATACAAAAGTGTAAAGAACAACTCTGAAAGAGATCTACAGTCAATCAATGGCTTGTGACATTAGTACACATTTTGTCACATTACAACCCCTAAGCTAAAGTGTATTTTAAGGGATTTTGTGTGATAGAGCGACACAACGTAGTTACAACTGCTTTCCTTTTAAGATTGCTCACTCATAAGCTCCAAAACAAACCTGTCTCTACATTTTGAATATTAAAAAACTTTTGCCTAACTGCCCAATGATTCAGTTTTGTGTTGGACCATCACATGAAATCCCAACTTATAGATCTAACGTGACAAAAACAGAGGCAGGAGGTATAAATAAAAGGTATTTTATGGGACTAAAAAAGCAAGCAAAACATTCAGATGGCCCTGAAACATCGACGTTTTGTGCTCGTCTTCAGAGCCAGGCTCCATGGTAACTCACTGTGCATCATGCGGTAACCAAAGACGGCTGCTACAGCGGCCACGACCAGCACGGAGACTGTTGCCAGGGCGATAATTACTGTCTCTTCGTGGCTCAGCGCTCCATGGACTGTAGAAAAAAACATAAAACAACAACACACATCCAAATCAAAACTTGACCTTGTACTAAGACAGCACAGTTTTCTGTAAACTTGCCTCTGTAGTTCAGAGACAGCGGTTTGATTCATTACTGATGACCCCCAAGAGCTTGAGGGCAGCTATGATTGACGCGCCAGCATTTGCATGCATGCACACACTGGCTCTTAAGACACATAGGAGGTGACAAGTTTCCTCTAAAGTCCAAAATCCCTCAGCTCTTAATACAAACAAGGAAGTCGTCGGGATAAACGAAGACGTAGACAAGAATGTTGCTTCGAGAACACAATAACACACTGTCAAGACTCAACGAGCTGCACATTTAACGGGAACTCTGCAAAACGTGTGTGCAAAGTTTTAAAATGACCTAAAAACCCGAAAGCCATCATTTCATTTAAGAGCGTTTATTCATATATGTTTTTGGTTTGATTATGGTAAATGAGCTTTAACGAGTAACCTGCGACTTCTGTTTACATGAAATTTGAATATGGCGTCACTCAAATCTCCATAGCAACCACCATTAGATCCATTCAAAGACTCACTTCAACCACCCCCTCTACACTATAAAACTTTCTTACATTTAAACACGTACAAAAGAAAATGTTTTATCATGAACGCTAAAAAAAAGAATGCATATTTATTTCTGCTCTCCCGAGTTTAGCATAAACTGAATAATCAATTACAAAGGACAAACATATGTTTTGCAGAAGGAAGCCTCTTATATGGATAGGAAAAATGAGGAAGGATATATAGCATAGTTTGAAGCTAAGAAGGTTTTAAAGCCAGTTGCAGATACTGTTAGAACTGCATAAGTGGGTGGACTTGGGATTTAGACAATAGAATATGGGATGTACTTTTTCTATATGCATCAATATCTAGAAATTACAAGTACAAAGCCTGCGGCAGCGCGATATGGTGAGCTGACAGGATGAAATAATTTATTTCAAAGCATTTTAGGCATCTTTAATGCAAAAATGCGTGAAGACAAATGTATTGTTGTATGTAAACATTACCATAAGATCATTTAATTAATCCTCCATCTCAGCTGGTCCTTCACTGGTGGAGCGTTTCTGTGTTATTGTACAGCTATTAACCAACACACAGCCAAATGACTCCCATTTTCCTACCAAAGCCAGAATCTGGCGAGAAATGTCGGAAAGCAATCCGTAAAAAGCACAAGCAGGATTTAAAATTAAAATTTCAGCTGAATCAAAGACGAGCAAATTTAATTATTATTCGTCGCTAACTCCTTAATGTCGCCCCACACCCCACGTTATCGCTTTACACGGCAGAGCGGCCGCCAACATGCTCCCAGAGTCTGTCTGCAGACAGTAGGAGCAGACGCTCTGTAATCCTTGGAATGCAGTAAGACGACATGGATGGAAGGAGAGCGTGTCTGCAGAGGAGATTGAACCCGCCCTGATCTCGCCACACACTTCGCTTTCATTCCCAGGTGCGGCACAGGTAAGAAAAAATAGATAAATAAACACACAAGAGAAACTAACCACACTTTTACTGGTTGACCACTCAATGGTGCTTTGGAAGCCCAGCTTACGGCACAACTGACTTAAAAAGGCTGAGCCGTTTCATCCGCAGCATCGGTCAATGCTAACAGAAGTCACACACACAGTTTTAACTGGTGCTCGCTTTAGAACAAGAACGCATCCATACGGCTTTTATGTGGCAAATTAGTGCATAAGTAAGACAGAGACACACTGACTGACAGTTTTTGCTTGAACTGCACTATAATGCATATAAACACCCAATAAAATACGCTTAACTTTAATTCAAAAAAAGGGTCAAAAGAGTACAAACTACTTTAACAATGGTCTGTGTGAAGAACAGAGACGCAGATTAAGGCAGACGTGAATGAATCAGCCCTTAGTCAGCGCTTGCGTGTCCTCACCGACTGGCTGAGGAGGCGTGGGGCTCGGCACCGTGAAGTCCTCCGTGAAGTTTACGTTGCACATGTCACTGCCGCAGCAGCAGAAGTGGTACGTTCCATTCTGGACCGGCAGAGGCAGCCTCGTCACCACACAGCGGTCGTCATGGCAGCCATGGTTATCAGCCAGGTGACTCCAGCAGCCTGAAACAGGAAGAACAAGGGGATCTTTTTTCTTTAGTATTTCCTAAAAAACAACAACAACACAAGACTTGATTGGACATTTAAATAGAGGAGCTTGTTTGTTTTTCCTTCTTGAGTCGGTTTGACCTCTCTGCAATCTTTGACACAGCTTTGAAGCTGGTCGTACGGCAGATAGCACATAACAACAACAACAAACATTGACCAAAGTTCTCCACAGTCCAGTAAACAGTAACTGAATAAGCAATACAACAACATAAACATATTTGACTAAAGGAAGGTCTGGTAGAATCAAAGGCCAAACGATAAAGAAAGGTCTCGAGTAAGGACTTGAAAGTCTCATAAGCTTTCACAGCAAAAAGCTTCATTAAATAGAACTGTTGTTCAACTTACATTCAACAACCTTCAGTCCTCTAGTTAATTCAAATAGTAAGTAAACTGTGTTTACATGTCCCATGTAATGCAAATAAACTACTTTAGGTAGCTTAAAACTGGAATTTAAAGAATATCTTATTGTTTACTGCTTGGTTTTGGAATGGCCTAGTCAAAGTCGACACTGAAATTCAACAGCGCAAGACATTAAACAGCCTGGAAACCTATCAAAAGTGCATGGAGTTTGTTTATTCTGTGCCAAAAACAAATCCACTGTGATTTAAAGGTTCCTGCCTAGGGAGCCACAAACGGATGAGAACGATATTTAATTTTCCTTCACAGTAAAAATCATCACTTGTGAGCTATTTTTCGCATCTACTCGAGTTATACGTTTTAATTTACTTAGTGATGTGAAACACATAAAAACAGAACGTCACATTACCTTGTTTGACCAGCTGTAATTCCCCAGGAGGGGTTTTCTCCCACAGGCCGAAGCAGTGCTTGCCTTTGGCACATCGAATGGTGGTGTTCTCCGGGGAGACCCGGCCTTCGCCCTCCGCCACTCGTTTCACCTCCCACTGCGGCTGCTGGTCCGTGAAGGCGCACTCCCTCTCCTCGCCCTGCGCAGCTGGAAAAGACGCATAGGTACTTAGGTATACTCTATGTTTTTTAACGTGTGCAGCTAAAACGACGCGAGATTAAAATGGGAGTAGAAGAGCTCTGAGACATATTACTCTTAGGAGCTAAACACACACTATTCTAAAGTACTGCTAAAGAAATGGGGACAAACATAAGGTTTCCGGACTCAATAGGTATTCGTTTAACTTAACACACGAACATAAACAGAATCACAATCCTCATACAGGGTGGATCGAACTACGTCTCTTTTGGCCGGTCCGGATACTTTACGGTTGGAAAGCTCAATTTGAATGTCACTACACTTCCAATCCAAAGCTCAAAGGGTTCAAATCCAGCCCAGGGCAAAAATTCACCACAGGATCCAGTGTGGGTCCTTAGGCAAGACCCTTTGCACTACAGCCTACCTGGCGCCTGCCGGTTTACACCAAAACCAATTTCCTACGGGATCAATAAAGTATTCATTATTATTATTATTACTGAAGCAGCTGCACTGCTGCTCGTCAATACAGGAAGAATTTCACAGATGAAAAACCAAATATGCGCTCATTAAGACCCGCCGCCTTTCACGAGCCGAAGGATCAATGCAGAGCTCGTTTAACTCTAGCCTGAGAGACATAAAATTCACACAGGCGGTTCGAGGAAAGGCAAACACGTACATAAAGCCACCACGTTAATGAATTTAACTGGTTTAAAGCCTGAAAAACAGTTCCACGATAAAGTTTCCACAGTCGGTTTATTTTTTTCACATCGTAACTCCTAGGTTAAATATATTTTACTGGGATTCAATACCATAGACCAGGTTAAAAAAAATATTCCTCTTTATTTTGACACCTCAAAATGTTTGCCCCAACATTAACAGCTAATGAGCAAATAGAGTCTATTAAAAGTACATTTCAGTCTACGGGGGTGGCAGCATCCTGATGTGGGGGTTCCATAGATCAGAATCAGAATCAGGCTTTATTGGCTAAGTATGCTCACACATACAAGGAATTTGTTTTTGGTTACACAGATGCTTGCAGTGCACGAAAAATACAGTAAAGAAACATTTGTAACATTTAGCATGTATAATTTATATTTTAAAAGTTTTGTGCAGTATAAAAACTATAGAAGTTATAAAAATATATAAATAAATGGTTCAATTGTTAATGAGAATAATGGAAGTTGGAAAAAAGCTTCTCTGTAGGTGGTCGTACGGGTCTTCATTTGGCTGAAGCGTCGGCCTGATGGAAGGCACCGAAACAGGTGACGGCCAGGGTGAGACGGGTCGGTGATGATTTTTCCTGCTCGCTTTCTGGTTCTGGAGGCATGCAGGTCCAGCAATGCGGGCAGCTTTACACCAATGGTCCTCTCTGCAGACTTGATAATGTGCTGCAGTCTCTTGGTGTCGTGTTTTGTGATAGCACTGCCCCACACTGTGATGGATGTGGTGATGATGGACTCTATGATGGCTGTGTAGAACTGCACCATCAGCTCTTGGGCTAGGTTGAACTTCCTCAGCTGGTACAGAAAGTACATCCTCTGTTGAGCCCTCATGATGATGGAGTTACTGTTCCTGTCCCACTTCAGGTCCTTGGAGATCGTTGTGCCCAGGAACTTGTAAGACTCCACAGCCATCACAGTCCTGTCTAGGATGGTGAGTCCTGGCAGGGTTGGGGGGCTCCTTCTGAAGTCCACGGTCATCTCCACTGTTTTGCTGTGTTCAGCTCCAGATTGTTCAGACTGCTCCAGAGGACAACCTGATCAACCACCCGTCTGTACGCAGACTCATCACTGTCACTGATGAGACCAATGACTGTTGTGTCATCTGCAAACTTCAGGATTTTAACAGAGGAGTCCATGGAGGTACAGTCATTTGTGAACAGTGAGAAGAGCAGTGGGGAGAGTACACAACCCTGTGGAGCACCCGTGCTGAATGTTCGGGTCACTGAAGTACACTTTCTCAGCCTCACCTGCTGTTTTCTGCCAGTAAGAAAGTCAGTTATCCACTGGCAGGTGGAGGCTGGTACGCTGAGTTCAGTCAGTTTGCTGTGTAATTGTCCTGTAATAATTGTGTTGAAGGCTGAGCTGAAATCCAGGAACAGAATTCTTCCTGGGTGTTCAAGGTGTTGGAGGATGAAGTGGAGACCAATATTCACTGCATCGTCCCCCGAACAGTTGGCCCGATAGACAAATAGCAGGGGGTCTAGCAGGGGGTCCATGATTTCCTTAATGTGGTTGAGAACCAGTCTTTCAAAGGACTTCATGATCACAGAGGTCAGGGCAACAGGTCTGTAGTCATTTAGTCCTGTGGTAGTTGTCTTTTTAGGAATGGGTATTATTGTGGAGCTTTTAAAACAGGACAGAACAACACACAGCTCCAGTGATCTGTTAAAGATCTCAGTAAAGACCGGTGCAAGCTGGTCTGCAAAGGTCCTCAGGCAGGAGGGAGAGATTCCATCAGGACCTTGGGCCTTCTTGACTTTGTTTTTTTTAAAGTCTCAGCACTTCTTCCTTGCAGATCTTCAGGACAGGCTGGATGGGTGCCTGATAGTCAGATGGGTGTGAAGTGGTGTTAGATACGAGCTCGTTTCTGGGCTGTTCAAACCTGCAGTAGAATCTGTAAAGGTCGTCGACCAGTTGACGATCTCCCATTGTCTGTGTAACTGGCCTTTTGTAGCTGGTTATGTTCTGGAGACAACTCCAGGCAGTTGATGGCTCGTTACTGGACATCATGCTGCTTAGCTTGTTGGAGTAGTTTTTCTTTGCAGCTCTGATCTCTTTAGTTAGGGTGTTCCTTGCCTGGTTGTACAGCGCCCGATCCCCACTTCTATATGCTACCTCCTTAGACCGGCGCAGCTGTTTCAATTTGGCATTAAACCAGGGGTTGTCATTGTTGTATTTAATGTGAGTCCTGGTGGGAACACAGATGTCTTCACAAAAGCTGATGTAAGATGTCACAGTGTCCGTATTCATCCTGGCTGTTAAAGTCCCCTAAGATGATAAAAACAGAGTCTGTGTGTTGGTTCTCCACGCTGAGGATCTGATCAGCGAGTGCGCTCAGTGCCTCAAGCGTGCACGCTTGAGGCACTGATATATATACGTATATAGGCAATATATACGTATATAGGCAATATGTTTAGCTTAAAACAAAGATAAAAACACACTCAAAAAATGCGTTTGTGTAACCAGAACAATTTTGAACAAAAGTTTTAAATTGCAACAGCAATTTTACAGAGCGTTGTATACAAAACATATGAGATCCTCTAATTTGGTCTTCTTTTTTTGTTTTAATGAAGCCTTCTTGCTTGAAGCACCACGCCAGTCAGGAATCGTCTGAGTTTCAGATAAGTGTGTACATGTACACAGGGTGTGTTGTGGGTAATTTCAGATGAGAGCAACATGATGTGCCCGTTAGCTTCTTTCACTCCCAACTCCTCCCTTTCCTCCATCCGGAGAGAGGCGTTGAGAGCAGTGGGGGGAGGGCGCTGTTGGGGTTAGCGCCGAAGAGGGAGGAGGGTGAATGTGCCCCGTCCAAGGTCGCGCTAGCCTGTGTGAGCATGGGTCGAGGCAGCGGAGTGGTAGCTCAGCCGGGCACAGGGCCAGATTTCCTCCTCTGTTCTCCTGAGCAGATAAAGCTGTCAACCCCTGCAGACCGTAGGGAACCTTTGGCCCCGGCTGCCGACTGGAGAAGAGGAAACAAGTCCCAGCTTATTGGTTGTACTTGCGGGGCGGTTTTTACCACTTTGCTTAAGAAAGCTGAATTTCAGTTCGCCGTTGGCAAATTCCCAGTGGGGTTGGATGAATTTCTGGGTTAACATGGCTGAAGAGGCATACAGCAATTTTTTATTATTAATTTTTTATATATTTGCGTTTTAGAATGGACCAGTCAAAGTGTATAAAACTGTCCACTGCCCTTTCTTTATATTTTCATTGGTTACAATATGGTGTGTTTAAGATTGTGTAAGATTTTCTTTCCACTGTGTGCTACGTCCTAGTAACAAACACACTGGAAAAGTTCCAGCAGTGTAAATATTTGGCACAGTCTCTTGAATGTAGCTCTGCAGAGGTCTGCAAACAGAGAAGCACCTACAGCCTCTGGAGAAAGACTGTTAAAAGTCTGCAGACAATGGGAGGGCAATCCTTTTCCTTCCTCCAACCAGCTCTGGTGAACTGAACACTTTTTATATCCCTCTCTCTACTTCATCTTCAATTGAGTTACACTTTTAGGGCATTCTAATGTATCTTCTGGCTATCTTCCAAGACCCGAAAAACTATGGATGTAAAACAACATTGCTCTACATTTTTATAACTAAATCAAGAGCATCATTACAAAGTAAAGCGCAGACTATGTTAGTATGATCGCGCCTGCTTTTGCAGTACTATGAAAAACGTTCATCTCAGATCACTGTTCATTCATTTACAATACAGGAAAAACGTTGATCTTAAAGGGGAAAGCTTTCTGTCCTTCACCAATGAACACAAGGAAGTCTCCAATGCAGGTTTGATTGACATTTTTAATAAATCAACAAGTTGGGCCTTTACAAGTCTGAATAACAGCCCCGAATGTGATGAAAACACACAGAAAAAAATCTCAGTTTCAGGGTGTCGTTTCTTATTCCGATTTGCTCCAAATGGCAACTTTACCTGTCTACACAGGCCTAATTTCCACCTACTTGCTTTGTCTATACAGCCAAGTAGCAGCCAGACAAAAACAAGTCAAACTAATGTTTGAAGTTTCTTGGCCTACTGATAAACGTTTTAAAGACACAGCATACATCCTGGGTAATGAATCTCATTGTCTACCTTGGAAACTATTAATCAAGTACCAGCTACTGACCATTCTAGTGTTGGAGTGGTTGAACTGTACAATGTGAATTCCTTGTCTGTGAAAAAAAACCATTTTCACTCATCAGGAGCCACTTTCGGGACAGGGGCGCTCCTGAACGTACAAAGCGGGGCTACGAAACGATCTCGTCTGTCATGAGTATACTTATGTTCTCAATGGTGAACGTGTGGACATGAGCTGTACAGGAGGAACTCCCGTGGAAGACAGGAGAAACAAAGGAACAATAGAAGGAGCACGACAGAAGGAAGTGCTGGGCCCGCGACAACACCCACAGACGGCAAGGAAAACACGGCGACGTCGTACGCTGGGCTGGAAAAGATCGACTGTGTTCAGCAGCGTCTCCTGTGTGCTGACATTACCTTTTAACACTTGCCGTTTGAGGCTGCGAAATGAATTCCATAGACGCCGCTCTGTCAGCGACAGCACTGAGACGTATCATAACACACAGCAGAATGAAAATAAACAAAAAGAAAACCCCAAGTGATCTTAAACTGGATTAATATTTTAACTTAAATTGACTTTCCTGCATTATTATTATTCAAGACCACCATAGAAACATTACCAAATAAGTTGTTGGCATCAGATGTGCCAACAAGAACTTATATAGAGAGCTCTTTCACCTTTCATCCTGCAATAAAACACCCTCACCGTCTCTGTAACCCTTTAAACTCCCAGACTTAAAAGTCTGACCTTCTGTGAGATGGAAATAACATTATGACACACGCCTTCTGACGTGCGGCACATTAAAATAATTTCATTGTGCCAACGTGCTCGCACACAAGTGCTCGTGGGATAAATGGAGAGCACAGGCTCACCACAACGTAGGATCATTGATTTCAGTTTCCTCTTTGTTCTTTAGGGCTGTTCGGACCTGGCATTAACATGATTCCTGAGTGTTTCGATCAGAGGTGGAAAATTAAACTAGACTCTCGCTCTAAAGACTTAAGACTCGACTTGGACTCCCTCTCAAAAACTTAAGGCTCCACCTAGACTCGCATTATAAAGGTTGGGCCTCCCTTTGATTCGAGACTGGTGCTACAAAAACCTAAAGGTATCACTCAGACTTGTAAAGGGAAGACAAAAGACATATACCTTAAAACGTGACCGTGGATTAGTGCTTTTGAGACTTCTAAATTTACTCTGTTTTGTGTTCCACAGGTGAGAACTTATGCCTTCATTGTAAAGGTTAGACTCTTGCTCTTAATACTTGCAAGTTTCGAAGCCTGCGCAAAATCTGTAGACTTGACCCAGACTCTAGGCTTGAGAAAGCGAGCGATTTCCTGCTACAGTACTCCAGCTCCTCCCGTCCTACTTATTGTTTGCTCTGAAGAGAACAGGATGGATTGTTTACACCTGCCAGTATGCTTGCAGCATCTATATATGTGTAACACAGATTTGTTGCACATCTCTTAGCCATAATAATGAAGCTACACGATTTTTAGTGTTGTCGGAGAAAATCCATGAAATATTTCTTACAGATCAAACAAGCAGGCAACAAGAACAAAATATTGCTTTTGTACGTGCTGATGGAAATAATCAGGGTCAAATCGGTGAAAAATGGTGAGGGGTGGCAATAACCATTGAATGGGAGAAAACCTTTTGGGCAGCTTCCATTTCAGTCTGCTAAAAAGTGTGGATAAGGGTTCTAAGTTAGCCCTGGTGCAGACAGGAGAAGGTATGTCTAGGGTTGAAGGAGATATTTAATCCGGAAGGAACTTCTGGCAATTACTTCTGAGACACGAGTGGAACTGGATAATAACAATGAGGCTAATAACGGACTACTGAGTGAGGGGAAGGAAGGGCAGCAAAGTGATCTGGCAGGAACTAAAATGATCAAGAGGAGTGGAATAAATACCAAACTTACATCTACGGGGGAGGGGATGGGTGACAGAACCAGGTACAGCTAATCAGCAGCAGATTTAGCAAATGGATCTGCTAAATCTTAGGCTAGCGACGGTAAACCAAGAATCAATACCAGTCCACAAAAATCAGGACCATTAAGAATCTCAAAACAAAAGTGAACCATGTTCAAAACCAAAGTATCATTAAATGTGAACAGATTATTCCCTTTAGGCGGGGTTCTTCTTCCATTCTGTCTCTGGACGTTCCTTCAAACCAACTGGTTCCAACTATTACTGCTGTTACAAGCAGGCCTAAATGGCACGGTTAAAATAATGAGTCCATTCAACTTTGGAAATATCGATTTGGATGCATTAGCTTGTTATACAAAGATAATGTCATCCAGGAAAGGCTCAGGGTGGAGATGCTGCTCCTTCATATTAAGAGGACCCAGCTGCGGTTGCTCAGGCATCGGTTTAGGACGCTTCCCTTGTGGGGCACCTCCCAAAGGTAGGAGACCCCAATAGACCCGGGACATGTTGGAGAGACTACGAGTCTCAGCTGGCGTGGGGACTACGCTGGAGGACCTGACCCGAGTGGCTGGGGAGATGGAGGTTTTGACAATACTGCTTAGGATGCTGCCTCTGTTCCCCGACTCTGGGTAAGCCAATAGATGGATGGACCGTCAAAGACACAGGACAACAAATCACATATCTAGGGTCCCTAAATATTCTTCATTGATTAATTCCAGGTGACTCCTGACCCAAAATGAAGACGAACAAAACAGGAAGACAAGAGGAATCCTACAAGGAAGCATACAAGGATGGAAATAAGGAAGGATGCATATGAGCAATGATACAAAGAAAAGAAAATAATGAAAGAATATGAGTAACTAAAGAAAGGGAAGGCAAGAGGGAACTTTATATGCAAGAAGGAGGGTAAGGAATGGAGGACACAAGGAAAGATTGAATGAAGGTTGGACACAAGGAACTAAGAAAACCTTTCTATTCTTTCTTTCCCAAAACACTTTCTTTTCCACAAGTATGTGAGGAATACTGAAATTCCATTCCTGGCTGTGTCAGAAAGTTGGTATTTGTAGTCTCTTCTGACTTGTCTGCAGCCCGCTGATCCTAATCCAGTGTTTTTTGGAACGGTTTTATGTTCGGATTCCAATCTCTGCGTTCATCTCTTATTCATCTTGACGGGCCCTTGTTTCGGCCGCTGCTCGGCGGAGCTCGCCGTGTAATTTCGGCTCCCGCTGCAACGATGGGTTGTGGGTCAGAGTATGCAAGCAAGGGCAGCGAAGCATGGCAGACGAGAGACAGAGAGGGTAGTCATATCAAAAGGCTACAGAGTAGTTTTCTCCTCCGAGGCTCTCCATTGGATGACGGCGGGCACCGCTGAGTGCTTACCCATGGCCCAGTTATTTGCTAATCTCTCCCTCCTCCCCCAACTGGCCTTCAGTGCACCCTCCCAGCTCCCCTCGCGCTACCCCTTCCCTCGGCTTTGCTGCTAAAAAACAACAGCGATCTAATCTCTCCCTCTCCCTCCACCCCCACCAACGTAAAAGCAACGCAAGACAAGACACTCTGAAACTTGATTATAAAGCATGAGGATGTCTTGGCTGCTCTCTCTCTCTCTGCACGATGGAGTTCTCAAACATGATCAAAGCCCGAGACAGGAGAAAGCAAAAGTGAAAAAAGCAACCTTCCTTGCTTGAAAGCTGGACTCGTGCATCCGTGCTGACTTGGCCATTGCCTCAAGCATATATTTTAATTTTTTTTTAAAGCTACGCACTGATTTTCTATCAGGCCCTCCCCTCGCACCGTCCCCTCAAACATATTTACAGTAGCACAAAACGCTTGGGCTGAAGCAAATCTTCTTAGAGGCACTAGTGTTGAACAGCGTCTGCTGCTGTTGTTTGGGTGCACAGCTTGTTGCTGAGGTAGGATGAATCGGATTGGCATTTGCTGACAGCCCAGATTTTACAAGTCCTCAGGTTAAGTTTAAAGATGCAGCGTGGAGCGCTGGAGGTGGTGGTTGTGTCGGTGGCCGTAATCTGTCCCATCTGCTGCTCGGTTAATGACCCCACCCCCGATAACCCCATCAGTCTCAGTCTGTGTCTGTCTGAGTCTGGTACAGTTATGTTAATCCAGGGTTTTTACTCTCCTCAAAGCTCCTCCACGTTTGACCACTACACAGTTAAACTAAACCCCGCCCCCACCGTCACTCCTCCGCTCTGTTCATTTCAACTTTCCCAAATTTGTCATGAAAACAGTCAAAGCAAGTGGTGTTTGCTCTCACTCCATAGGGGGGTGTAATCTCAGATTATATAAGCGAGGAAGTCCAATTTTAGGCCTTATATTGGTTTAGTCTGGTTAATCATTTCCGTGTTGAAGAAATGAACTACAAGTTTGGACTAGCCTTGCTCTACAGTAGCAGGCAGGCTTATTTTCACCCCACGACAATGTAGAACCAGTCAGGCCTGTGGTCGACTGGTATGATGGGGCTGTCTCTTTTGGGAAATATTAGTATTATAAAGCTACAATTTGTAAATGCAGAAAAAAAACCTGTTCATAATTGAAAGAACACAGTTTGCATGAGTTGAACTTTATTGTATTGTTTTATTTTAGTTCTATACCAAAGTAAATGTTAAGATCGTTTTTTTGTTTTTTTTTAAATCGTCTTTGCCAAAACAACAGCTGTAAACAAATATAACTTTCATAAAACCATGTTGAGTTCTATATTTCCTAAGGTATAAAAAGGTTTTAAAAACCTGCAGGTTCAAAAGAACCACAAGTTATGGTTTAAGATGGGGATGCATCAATTTGAAACTTTAGGGTGATATCAGTATTTGATTTTAATATACCAGTTGTGGCTAGTACCTAATACTTAGCCATATTATAAATATTTCCACATCTCTGACGCCATATGAAAATGCTGATATTACCTTTCTGCTTCAGGTAAACATCACACAATCCAGGCATCCATAGCATCACTATCACACGACCAGACAAATGTGCCTAAAACTTCCCCTCCTAAAACCCAAACAGTGATACGATGGACGGCAATACTAGCTGCTAATGTCGGTCTAATTCTACCAATTACAGTAGTACGGCTGTATAACCAACACAGAAATGCCTTTGCTCTACATTTCTTTCCACACCGTAGTCCAGGTGGATCAATTAACGGACCCACATTAGCGAACGAATGTCAGCTAGGCAGCTGGATCAAAATAATTGAAAGTATTATTACATTACAGTAATCTCTACTCACTATTTTTTTTTTATTAAACTTTGAAATAATTTTTGCCTTTCTGTTTTCAAAAGGTATATATTCTTTGTGTAAATTGTGTGAACCTAGGGGATTATTATAACATGACAATTTCAACCCCCTGCAGAAATAATTTACTCCTTAAAATACTTTTTCCACTATTCTTCAAGCAATTCTCCAACATCCTACCAACCAGGTACTTTATCTTTGATTTATAAGCACATAACTGTTTAGCTGTGGCACACAACAACAACATTCATGGTTTGTGATGTAGAAGGATGGCAACGGAGGAGAGAACAGCAACTTCAGAGTTGGCAGACAGGATTTTTAAAAAGCCCAATATCGACTGAAATCCCCCCGCAGCTACTCTCTGTAAAGCTTCTGTCTGTGAAAAGCCTCAACATTCCCCCCCCCCCCTCCAGACTCATCGTCTCTGCTGGTCAAGGAGATCGCTCCGTGTTAATCATAGCCTGTCACTCTGAGTTACCATCTCAAGGCTGCACCTTTTGTTTTTTCCGAAACATCCGCTAATTTCTCCCCGTGGCCGTCGCAGAACGCTCGCCGAACACTGTTCTATTGTGCGAGCCGCTGGGATTACCACACGGCTCACAACTCCAAAAACAGAGACCAAATGATCTCAAAGTTATTTGCCATTCCATACACAATTGAGCTTACAAGCTGCAGTCACTCTGATCTCCTCAGGAATGTCTATTTACAGTTTCAAAATAACCGATCATGATTTTTCTAATATTCTACGTCTACATTGGATTGCTGGTTGCAGACAACTCCTTAATCAGCTTCGGTCTGAAATAGAAAATATTATTTAAAATCCTGTTTATGCGCTTATTAGTCTTAAAAGTAATGCTGCAAGGCCTCTGATTTGTTCGAAAAGGTTTCCCCAATTTGGGAATAAGAACCCAATAATTAGTCCCATGGGATATGGAGCATAAGCTGATTTCAACGGTCCCACCTCAGCATCTTTACAGATCTTTGCTGCGGTGCTGAACGACCGAATAAGAAAGCTTACAAAAGAATAAATTTTTAAAAAAAGACTGCAAAGTAAAACAGCAGGATGGAGGCAGACTGTGGTAAGACGAATGCTACGAGATTCAAAAACGTCTGAAATTCTGATACAATTATCTGATTATAGTCTGGATGAATTCGAATGTTCTGGCTGGGTGAGGTTTGAGTAAAGTGGTCTGAAACCAAACACTTTAAACGTTCCTGTTGATTGATTTGTCTTTAGTCTGAAGCGTCCTTGGGCGAGATACAAGGAAAAACTGCACCCAGCCTTCAGGCCAGCTCTCCTGAATGGCAGCTATTTTGCTATTATTGTGTATGTGCATGTTGCAGGGCTTACTATAAAACAACTCTTATTGTTTTTCCTGTGGACAAAAAAAACAAAAACAAAAGAAAAACAACAACAACAAAAAAACACACACATCGCCTGAACACAAGCCAATTTGCAAAAGCACTTCCCCCCATTTGATCACATTACAAGCACAGGATTTAATCTATTTCATTGGGATTTCATGTAAACACGAATTTGTGCATATATAAATATTATACAGCTTTAAATTTTTTTTCTTTTATCTGAGAAGACTCAGACATACCTTAAGAGTACATCTACAAACTTGTCTGGAAAAGGACTGAATACCCCCAACATGTGGTGGCAGCATGATGCTCTGGCCTAAATTTGCTTTACGAAGGAGTCTTAATATTAAACTCCACAAATAATCCTTCCTGCACTTCACAATTACTTAACCCCTATATGTTGCTCCATCACATAAAATTTAAAGACTACGTTAAATCTTCGGTTGTAATGTGACAAAAATCTTAAAAAACAAAACAAAAAAACAGTTGAGAAAATCCATAACACAACCACATCCTTCTTCTAGTAAACATCCCTGCATGGGGAAAACAGTCTCCAAACACCAACAGCTTGATGTAATAAAGAACCAGATATAAATTGTACCGCCTGATAACACGTTGACGATGAATGAAGGTATGCAGCTTCCCCCACAACACAGTCTCCGAGAGATCATCCTTGGCAGCGACTCCTGCTACCAGGCTGAACTTCTATCACTTTAGCCACCCATCTTTTCTTCCCACACATTCCGCTCCTCCTCTGTCTGCTGCTATCTTATCGTGCTCAAGGATTCACAGAAGCCTGGCTTCGGCTCTCGAGGTCTCGGACACGCGGCATAAGCTGGCACACTGCGTCTGCTTGGCTGCCTTTCCTTACAGGCCTTTTGTACATGAAATGTTTGAAAAGGGTTATAAACAGGGTTGTTTTCCGTCAACATAACTTCATATTCTGTAATAAGCACTATATTAACTCATAGTTACCAGTCTAAATATATAAGATATTTCACAAGAGCTTAGAATGTGCAATATTATCGCATAAAAACATGTACAGAAGCACAAATTAAGAGTTTTGTATATGACTTCCAGATTCTATTTTGTTTTGAGAGACTTAAACCTCTGAAGTTATTTTTTTGCATTCCTGCTTTTTATGTTGGGAGTAAAGATGACATCAAAATGTTTTTTTACAAAGCTGCTGCAGTAAATTTTGATAAGAAAGATATGATTACAAATCCACCAAGCTCCAGAATATTCCCAAGTTGAAGCCTTAAAAAATTAGTCATAGACGTGTGGTAGAAAATGCTGGATTAAAATAGATCCTTATATCTATGCACCTTTTCCAGAGTTATAAAAAAATAAATAAAAATCACTCATAATAAAAACGGCGAACACTGAATCATCCCTCAATAACAGCGTCCATACTGAAGTGTGTTGTAGTTAGTGTGAGCTGGTAGTTTAAATTTATTGTAAATTTTATTTGACTTATTCTTCAAAAGCAAACAAAACAGTAGGCTTCCTTTTTTTTTAAATAGTCCCATTTTGATGTAATTGACACAAAAAAATATATTTTAAATACTAATTCCCTTTAAAATTGGTGTAAGCTGCGCTGTTTTTAGTTTCCCAAGTTGGCGCACAACTATGATCACTTAAAAAAAATATAAGCAAAAATCAACAGAAACTAAACGGGACGCTGCTGATCATTCTGACGTCCACTGATCATAATTTACACTGTAAACAGACACGTTCTCCAATATTTCTGTTCAGCTAAACACTTTCCTTAAGGATCCTTCTTCCAAAAGTCTTTTTGTGATTTTTTTACACAACGCGCAATTTCATGCATCTATATGGCTGATTATTTGCACTAATCAATACAACAGAAACATAACTCAAAAGGATTTCCTTTTGTTTTGCTTTTGAGTTTAAAAATGCAACATCATGTCAACCATAATGGGAGCCTATTGAGCTGTAAATGATCCAATTCAAAAACTTTTCAATTCATCCAATTAAATTACAGCTATGTTGTTTTTTTTATCATAAATAATACACAGTATAAATACAGGTAAATAACAATTATTTACAGTATTGTTTTTCGTGTTATGAAGGATAATTAGAGGTGACTGACTAAGAAGAAGGATCCCACACACCCAGCACACTCACTTTTTGTCCCGCTCCCCTCAGGCAGGAGGCTAAAACCACCAGACTGAGAAACAGCTTCATTCCTGAAGCTGTGAGACTCTCAAACACACTCAATTACAAATGAAAAACACTTTCTCATTTAACCGCCACTGTTCACTTTAATATGTCACTTGCACTCCGAATTTTCATTGCTGCCATGTCCGAAGTCCCATATTGTAGATTCTGTGTAGTCAAATCCTATTTCTCGCATAGTTCTTTATATTTTATCATATTATTTAAAATTGCTATCAGGGTGTAAACTGGACCGGGGGATCAGAATTTCGTCCCACCTCATGTACCACATGTGATGTAATGACAAATAAAGGTTCCTTGAGTCCTTGAAATGCTCGGGGCCCCCAAAAATGTCTTGACCGCCCCTGACAAACATAATCACAGTAAAAAACAACAACAACAAGAAAGATATCAGACTGAAAATATGGATAACTCACAACCTAACCAGATCAGAGTTTGTAGGCTGGCTACAGGAGAGCATCAAATATTCATCACAGGCACATTTCTCTTTTTACCCCATCAGATAACAATCCATCCACGCCACTTACCGGCCACAGACGTCAGGAGAATCGCGAGATAAAACCCAAACGTCGCCATGGACTGCGTTGCGGTTCGGCTCGCAGCCATCACAGTGAGCTTCGGTACCGGCGTCCGTGTCCAGAAGCTAGCATGCTAGCTAGCATGCTAGCTGCCCGCGGCGACGCTCTGGCTGGAGCTGGGAAAACTTAACGCGAGGCTGCCGGACAGCGCGAAGATGCCCAACAGCGGTGCGATGGATGTGCGTTTATATATATATATGTGTATAAAAAAGTAAAATAAGACATGCAGGTTTTTGTTCTTCTAAAAAAAGGGAGAGAAAAACCAAACAAGTTTGTTTAGGGCTGCTCCGCTATCCTAGCTAACCGGTGCTAGCTGCAGAGCTAGCCAGTTAGTTCCAGACCGGAGAGCGTTGGGAAAAAAACAACAACCGTCGGGTCTGAGCTGGACGGAGATCAGCTCCCTCCTCCTCCTCCTCCTCCCCGGCGCAGGAAGATGGCGGGCGGAGGAGATGGATATCTGGCGGTGGGAACGCCTCGTTTGCGGGCTCGTCTGGACTTCTGCTGTCCGGGTTTTAAGTTACTGGCGCGTCCCTCCCATCCTCTCTCTCGGCTCGGCTGTGTGGGACCGACCGCGCCGCTCTGCGGCAGACAGCGGTACAGCACATTAGCATTATTATACATTATTCTGACTGCATGATGCTGTGAGACCTTTTTCGATGTTGTGATGGTAACATTATATTTTTTTAAATATTTATGAAGTCATTTCTGTATAAAAGTCGTCCCACAGCGTGATACCTGAACCACCATGTCCTTACTTGATAGCCGTCCCACAGCATGATACCTGAACCACCATGTCCTTACTTGATAGCCGTCGCACAGCATGATACCTGAACCACCCTGTCCTTAGTTGATAGCCGTCCCACAGCATGATACCTGAACCACCATGTCCTTAGTTGATAGCCGTCCCACAGCATGATACCTGAACCACCATGTCCTTACTTGATAGCCGTCCCACAGCATGATACCTGAACCACCATGTCCTTACTTGATAGTCGTCCCACAGCATGATACCTGAACCACCCTGTCCTTACTTGATAGCCGTCCCACAGCATGATACCTGAACCACCATGTCCTTACTTGATAGCCGTCCCACAGCATGATACCTGAACCACCCTGTCCTTAGTTGATAGCCGTCCCACAGCATGATACCTGAACCACCATGTCCTTACTTGATAGCCGTCCCACAGCATGATACCTGAACCACCATGTCCTTACTTGATAGCCGTCCCACAGCATGATACCTGAACCACCATGTCCTTACTTGATAGCCGTCCCACAGCATGATACCTGAACCACCATGTCCTTACTTGATAGCCGTCCCA
>JAVLVB010000566.1:43500-74785 GCA_032876305.1 Orestias chungarensis | reverse complement strand
GAGTGAAGGAGGGATTAGTCAAGTTGTTTTTGTCTGGTCATGTGATAGTTAAACCTTTTTTTGCACTTGGTGGTATTTTTCTTCGTCACTGTTGCCAACTTAGCGTTTGTGTATGTGTGGTTTCTTTTTTTTTTTAAAGCTAGTATATAATAAATAATAATAATCCTGCAGTTCCTGTCCTTAGCAGGTGTGGTGTAAAAAACATAGTTTAATAGCATTTGGCCATTTTTATGTCTGCTTTTAATTTAGTATCTCTACTAGATCAAATCAATTAAGACAGTAACAAGTCTTTAAATTTATTTATTTTTTTCTTGTCATGGGACTCAAAATTCCTATCGAAGCCCCTACCTGGCTTGTTCAGGTTTAAGTGACGTGGTTGAAAACAGCAATCCCACTATAGAGCACCTTTTACCAAATCGGTACAGCCTATAGCACTTCTGCAGATTTTGAGCCAAAGAGAACCTTAACAAATTAAGTTCTTGCCACATACTTTTAATTGTCATGCAGAATGAAAGAAAATTAAAATAAAAAAGATGTTTGTGCTGAGTTTCTTGACTTTAGAGTCTTTCTAATGCCCAAAACGAATCTCAAAACATCTTAGGAAGCAGACAATTAAATAATAAATGCTCAAGTACATAGAATGAGCAGAAAATAAATATTAAACACTGAAACGGGAGACAAAATGAACACTTTAAAGAAAGTCTGGCTCTTTTCATGTTCACTGTAATGAAATGAGTGGGTTGCTTAAATCTGCTGCGCATGAATAATTCATCATGACACTGGTGACACCAAACAGATGATAAATTAACCATACTTATTGCCTCTTGGTGGTTAAACTACATACTGAAAGCAAAATTTGTTTTGAAATGACAACTTAGAATATAATACACAGGTGAGAGACTCATATTAAAGCTTTATTAGCACAAACCATACATTTATAGGAAAATTATTTCACTGTATCTTTCTGTACAACATAATTACTTCACTTCATATCTTAGCAATACCCTCGATATGGAGCTTGTATCATTGATGCATTGCATCAAAAGGGCTCATCAGTTGTTTTAGATCATCAAGGCCTTAAAGGAATCAGGACTGTTAAATTTTAGTTATCAGCATGTTCTCTGATCTCATACTATTAGAAAAATTCAAAACAAATCAACCCTGAACAGAGTAATTTTGTTATACCTGTGATCTGAGCACCACTTTCTGCATGCTTGCTCTGTCCCCTACATGGTGGCCTGTTGCCAGCATTTATATGACCTTTTAATAATGGGTTACTTTTGTTTTTCTTCCATAAAAGCTGGATTTGTGACCTGCACTAATACCTGACCTACAGACATATTTCTTTCACCACATTTGTGCGTCTCTGCTGCCTCTCCAGAGTTACTATGACGTCCTCAACTGCTTCTCTTATTTGCTGTCTGCCATTTTTTTGGGACCTCAATATCTTGGTAGGTTTTGTCTTGTACTGTACTCTGTACTCTTACTTACTCTGTCTTGATTAAAGAGCCATACAAGGGCCAAGGACCACTCTTGTAAAGATTTTCAGAAAGAGCTATTAGAAGTTCATATTAAGATTTGAAATATTGTTTTTGTTTTTAAACTGTTATAGTAATTAATATACAAAATACTCAATTAAGCTTTTTTCTATTATAATTAAACTTACTGAAGTAAAAAAAAACTTTGTATTAGTTTATTTTGTAGGTAAGCAAAGATACATGATTTTATTTATATCTTAATTTAGATAAAATTGTTTTTAACACTTATTTAGTGGTTTTAAAGATAAAATCTAAACAAACTAAACAAAATCTAAATCTATTGTAGTTACATACTCTGTCCAGCAGGTGGCAACGTCGGACTGCGGCAGTGAGATAAAGGCGTTTGCTGCTATAAAGGCTCAGTAGTCGTGCAGAAATGCAGCAACTAAAACCTTCATTAATGCTGAAATGTCAAAGAAGTAGGAGGAAAAAAAACCTCCCAACATAAGAAGCAGGATGAGGCGTGGAGTCATGCCTTGGTTTTCAGTGCTGTCCAATGGGATTGGAGGTGGGCGTGGCCTCGCGGCGTTGTTGTCCCCGGACGTTTTTGATGAGTTTGAAGTGAAGCTCAACGGGACCGTGAAGCAGCATGACTGCCGGACCTGGGCGCTCCCAGTCTCACCCCAGCGTCGCTCCACATCTCCCAGTAGCTGCCTGATGCAAAGGCGAGTCGAGCCATGGCTTCTGTTGCACCTGAGCCCAGGAAGTTCACCCGGGGGCTCAACAAACCTGGGACCGCTGCTGAGCTCAGGCAGAGCGTCTCCGAGGCTGTCAGAACCTCAGTGTTGATGGTAAGCAGGAGACAAATACCCGTCCCTCTCTCTTTCTTTCTGCGATCAGATTCTATGTGGAGCACAATCAAACCATCACTTCTGGTACATTTTGTTGGGTATGACTGGAGTTTGCAGCTATTTTGACAGCATGACTCTAGTTACAACTTTCTCAAAGAGGTTGCCAGGTGACTGAAACTCACACTGGCCTCTGCAACTGGATGCATGCACCCCAATTGGTGCAATCTGTCACCTGATCCCTGCAGATGCACCTTTGCAACATGACACCTTTTGTCAGAAACATGTCACCTATAGGTATAACATAGAAGAGACAATTACACTCTCAGTTGTTTTCCAGATGGTATGTGTGTAAGAACTCAATTATTTTATTAGGCAGACACTTTCGTTCTTATTCCATAAGATTGACCCGCTTATTAGTAATTGCTTATTTTTCCCCTTTGGAGATATTTCTTTTATATTAGATACCAAACATTCATATATAACTAAATGTAGAGGTGTTCAAAAGTTTGTTTTAATAGAAACTGCTCAATCGTGCTGCACTGCAAAAAAAACATATTTCCACCTCTGGATTTAACCTAGATTTGATGTGATGGATTACACAGTTGTGATGAAAGGAGAATATTTAGGCAGAGTTTTGAGAATGCTTCTAATCCAAATCTAATCTAATTTTGTATTGCATAAAATATACCTACATATATCTTGGACATCACTCAAGGTACTATTTTTAAACTTCTCTATTGCATTTAGGTCTAGATTCACTCTTTTCTCATAAAATGGTCTAAAACATGTTGTTGATCTATCTATATGTTTAGAGTTCCAGTTCTTCTGGGTGCTTAATCGATTTTCAGAGGTGTCTTGGGCGCCCCTTATACGGAGCCCATTAGTGTTTTCGATGCAGGCATCTGGAGTTCAATCCTCGACCTTGGGACCTTCGCTGGATGACACACTTCCTCTTAGAGAGTCATTTCGATTTTCACTGCATAATAACTGATTAGTATGCAACTACGTAAAGACTTCAGAAAGCAGCAGAAAAAGCACAATAGAAAATAACATGAAACTAAACCAGCACGCACTTATGCACTCCAAAAAATAAAAAAATAGCCATCTGTAGGGAATATTACGATGAGTTTCTTGGTTACCAAAAGTAGCATTGCTAGGAACCACTTTGACATTTTCATATTTGGAGATTATTTGGAAAACAAATCTGCTTCCACAATCTGAAGTTGTCCGGAGAGTCATATACTGAGGTGAAGATATTTACTCCTTGTAACCTCACAATGGAAACCTTATTTCTAAATATTCATCCTCTAAACTAAAGGAAACTGCTTTTGAGCTGGGTTATGGATTAGTGTTTGTAAGGCTGTGTTCAATAGTATAACTATGTCCCATGGTGAAGTTGTGTGTTTTATT
This sequence comes from Orestias chungarensis, assembly GCA_032876305.1. Lineage (NCBI taxonomy): Eukaryota > Metazoa > Chordata > Actinopteri > Cyprinodontiformes > Cyprinodontidae > Orestias > Orestias chungarensis. The sequence continues at coordinate 71,046 of JAVLVB010000566.1, read as the reverse complement.
TTGGATGTGTCCTAATAGTGCAGCTGGCTCTTTCCCTTGGCATGTATCCTGGAATGTTAAATGTAAACATACTCATATATATATATATATTTATATAGCACAGTGACCATCGTAAAACTATCTTAGCACTTTGCACTGACAAAGATGACAAATGGCTTTTGCCATAATATATATACCATTCTATAGTTTGGTTCGAGTGGAAGAACTGCGCCAATGTTGTAAATCAACCATCTTCATGGGAAATACATGGTCTTTATATGAATCTTTATGCTCTTGTCTTCTGGGCATCTTCGTCCCGGAGGCTCAGTAATTGTCCTTTTGCCTACAGTGTGTTCAGTACCATAAAGGATACAGATCAAAACTCTGGGTTGCATTTAATAATGCATGGGGTGATGTTGGGTGCCTGCGCTATTTTTATACCTGCCGTCTTTCTCCTCAGCATTTTGGTGTCACACTGAGAACTCTGGGGACCATTAATTATGAATCCCTGCGAACGCAATAAATCATCTAGACCTGAGAGTGAGGCCACTTGCGAACATACATTACTATAAAACAGTATATCCTCTTGAATATTTCTTCTGTTTCTGCCTTTTGTCACACGTTTTTAAGTCTATCTGACAAATTCTAATTCCAAACCATGTAACCTAAGGAAAGGCAAAATTCTGTATTTCAAATTTATTTAAGTTATTAGGGAAAAAAACTATCAAGTACAATTTAACCATTAAGGAAAAACGAATTACTCTCTTGGGAAATTCTATAAAAACTGTGATAAACCACATTTTTTACAGAGCTGAGTTTAATTTCAACAACCACACTCGGGATTGATTGCTGTCAGAGCCATCAGATGAAGAAATGATTTAAAAAGAACTTGTCTGACAACAGGAAGTAGGATAAAGGATCTAAAAATCAACACATCATGTCGTAATCTCAAGATGGTAGAGAAATATCGTAACACTTGTTTCAGGTAAGGCTCATTATTTTAAAGTAACCTGAACAGGTTTAGGTTAAACCCATAGGATAGAAGCTAGTGTGTAAACCTTTTTCTCCTCACTGCTGGGGTTGCTCAGACACAGGTTGAAAAGTTACACATGTAGGTGGTAAAACACATGCTTGTTTAAACCCTGCTTTTTAGCTAAGGTGAGGCAAGATTCTAGGTAATATTACCTATTACAAAACTATGGACATATAAAATCCATGTGTTTATAACGTTCACATGTGGGTATTGTAGTCAGCCAAGCTTCATTTGTTAGCTTTCAGCAAGTGAATCATGTTGCAGCCTGATTTTGAAGTGGTACAAGAAAGAGAAAGATCATTACTTGAGTCTTGCTTCACCAGGTTATGCTTTTCCAACACACCACAGAGAGGCTTTGTGGCTCGTTTTTAAAATATCTGTTAAAAACACACTTTCACACATTTTATTTTATTTAATAAAATGTAACCAGACATATTATTGTCAGGTTAAATCTGTTAAATTTCTTCTTTAATTCCCATTTGTTCTTATCACTGTTTTATCTGAAGGTTTTGTTACTTCTCACTTGATTCTACATTTCTCTGGTCAGTGCTTTGGTCATCATTGCTTTTTTTTTTTTTAATGGTTTAAAAATACAGTGGTAAGGTACAGACTAAACCACTGGTGACCAGAAGAAAGAAAGTCACATATCACATCTAACGTAAAACTATAAAATGTCTTAGCAAGAGAATCACATTAATAGACATAAAACACAGTGATGGTAGGGTACCTGTTTGTGGCTACTATACTGGTAAAAGACGAAGCCAGATTTCACATCAGCCAGTCAACATTTTATTGGCTCAAGAATAAATAAATAAATAAAAAAGCAAAATAATGAAGAAAACTTTCAAATCATGTGAAATATTTTTTGAGCACTGAACAATAGATCATTTAGGTGGGGCTGGTTAGCAAACAATGTGGAGGCCAAGCCATTAAGGGAGTCCCTGCAGATTTAAAAACGACTTCCAAATGTGAGAAAAGGGGGCAGTAACATCTCTTTTGGCTTCATTTCTTTAAAGTACCTCCTGCTGCGTTGTGCCATCTCCAGTTTTAAGGTACAGTAACTAAATCCACGTGCTCTGAACTAAGAGTTAACTCTCCCCCAGCAGAGGATTTGGTCTGATTAGAGTGTAAAAACGTGCCACAGATAATCTGTAGATTTGCAGATGCTTTAGCACAGCTGACCTATATCTGTGCCACGATACAGAAGTTAATATGGAGTCTGGTTCTCTTCTCAGCTCTCTTGTTCTCAGTTACGAAAGCATGTGTTTTCTTTGTACTTGGGTTTGCTCATGTTTTTCTGGTATTCCCATTCTTAATATAATATATGTAGAATAAAATACAGTCACTTTCAAAAGTATTCAAATCTCTTTAATTATTTTTCTTCATCTCTTACATTACATCCCCCAACGTTTGAGTCTTTTCGACCATCTGAACCATTCCATTGTAGGTTTGTCTGGATGATTAGTGTTGTTTCTTTTTGGAGGGTAACACTCTGTCCTTTCAAGTCATTTGCAGTCTCGCAGCATGATGCTGCCACCTCTACGTAACAGCATAGGGGACTTATGAAGTCAATCAGCCAAATAAGTACACTACGGTTGCAACATGACATGTTTTAAAAAACCCTAAAAGGTGCAACTGTTCAATTTTGGCTTTGCAGATTGCTGTATACTGGTAGGGTAGGAAATTCTACATCCTGTGGCACTTGCGTCTGAATCACCTTAATGTAGTTTTTTATTAAGAAAAAATGGGCAGCGACCTTAAAAATGCGCTTCCAGGCAGCTGACACTGCTTTATCCCCCCCAGTTTTGTGCGGCTTGTGTAAAAATAGCCTTTACATGGTCAAGTCATGTAATGATGGATAGAATTGGTGCCCTTAAACTGAGGTTACCGCTTTGAATTGAGTCCAAACAAAAAAGCAGGAAAAAAAAGACGTCTGGATGAAGTAATTCAGCACAAGGATAATGTTCTAGCCCACAAGAATACCTACAGGCCTCTCATGAGACTGAATTTCACATGCGTGTGTGACCTAGATTCTGCTATAACAGTCATTATCATTAACCTTCTTTAATTTTTATTTTTTTATGTGCTGCTTTGATGACTAAAGCTACAATGAAAATGGGAGCGCAATATTAGTTTTAGAAAGGTTTTTATGGCACTACTTGTCTTTATTTAACAGTAATTGAACAGCTGGACAGAAGTACTTCCCTAAATGCCTGTGAGATCATCTCTGTGCTATTTTAGATCAACAGTAGTTCTGATTGTAAACTGTCCTGTGGATGTCATTTTCGCCTATTCTGTCTTTATATTTGATTAAAAAGTGAAAAAACTACAAAAGAATTGGGTGTTATGACAGATGATCATTGAACACATCAACAGCAGTCTCCATTCCAAGACACAAATAAAGTCAGAACCGGTCAAATATCTAGCCAGATTATGATTAAAGCCTCTTAATTTCTATAAGAACTGTGTAGAGGGGGACAGTTTTTGTCAAATGTGTTTTGTAAATATTTATATATTGGAAAATTTTAATGATACTAGTAATTAGAACCCAATGGTAGTTTCTAAAATATTGGAAAATATAATTTCACCCAGAATAATAACCCTATAAATGGATAAATGAAAGTGCACAGATAACTCTATGTTTTGTTTTTTGCTAGACATTCAATTTTTTTTCCCTTTCTGTTCTGATAATAGTGCAACCTTAAAAAATGTAATAACTGCTACTAAAAGCTTCATGATGACCAAGAAATTGCATTGTAAGTTGCCTGCCGTGCTTCGTTTTTGCCTTTAATGCTCCCTGGCTCGGGCTATAGAAGGTTTTAAGAGCAGGGCTTTTGTAACCATGGCTTGCTGGCGAATTTTGCACAGACTTGCAGTCGGTTTGGCAGCATGTGTGGCTGTTGTAGTTCTTGTGGCTATGAAAGAATTTTTTCTCCACATCTATTTGGACAAATGAGGTAAGAAGCATGGATTTTGTGTGTTTTTTTTCCAGTGACTCATCAGATTTCAGTGCAGTTGCAGAGGTTTTAACTGACTGTTGGAGGCAGCAGTGGTGCACGTCATGTCTAAAAAGCTCTTATTGGACCGTGGAGATGCAATCATGCTGTAGGAATTCCAACATGTAAAGACAAAGAGCTGTGGCTCTCTAGAGCAACGGAAACAATATCAATCTAATTTTCACAGCAGAAAGCATTTCTTGCTTTAATATATATTCTTACCCTTTTTATTCCGTATGTTTCGTAATCAATAATTCTCTCGACCAAGAAGATCTTTCTCAAAGCTTTTATATAAATTTAAATTATGGGCTTATGTGTACTTTATTAGGTTTTAAAACAATGTAGTGCATATTTTTGAACTGGAAAGAAAGTCCTTTTTTGAACTTTTCCACAAATAAAAACCTTAAAAGTGTGATGTGCATTTAATTTCATTCCAATACCCCAAATAATAAAAGATTAAAAATTAAAAATCTTTTAGATTCGTGACGCAGGCACTGCTTTTTGTTGAAAGAAAGCCAAAGCGATGTCGGGGTCATCTAGGTGGCGCCACAAACATGTATGAGAGTGTTCTCTGGGCAAATTCTGCCTTTTTGGTCTGCACTTGGTAGCAGACCAGCTTGGGTAAACATGCTCGTGGCAGCATCATGCTGTGGGAATGGTTTTCTTCAGCCGGCACAAGAAAGCTGGTTGCAATGGGACGATGGATGAGGCTTACCACAGAGATATAAAAAAAATGTTTGATTTCCGTCTATAATATCTCTCTCTCTTCAGAATTATGTACACGCTTTGAAGGTGCGCGAAATGCTTGAAAACGTTTAAGAGTAATTTATTGGGACTTTTTCAGTACAGAGAGTGGACAACTTTTGTACTTTCTCTGGAATAAAGGTCAAGGAAAAACCTTGCCATCAATCGAGTTACTCAGAGATGGATGTGTTGCAGTATTAAGGTTTCAAATCTGAATATATTTAAGTTTTTTTCACTGAAGGCCACATTTTTCAATGAATATTTTAGTGAACTCTCAGGATAATGTTATGCTTTCCCGCAGTGTCTTAAAGACTATGTGCCGGTCAAGCCTCATGCTGTGGCTGACTTCTGATTTAATTACATTACATTAATGCCTCCTCTCTGACATAGACATAGGGCAGTTTTGCTGGGGTCATTTATATTATAGGTTAGAGTTAAAGACAGAGTCTGACTGAGGTACAGCAACAGTTTTGTTTCCCAGAATCTAGACATTATTTATTTTATAAAGGCAATGTGTGCATTTTATGAGTGAAATGTTTATATATCTACTTATCCATTCATTCATCCATCCTCTGCCTAACCATTAATTCATCTTTTCCTTTTTTAATCATCCGTCCTGATTTGTCCATCCCACCCGCACTTACAGTCTCTGGTTTTTATAGGTTCCATAATTAAAGCATCATAACAATAGTGTAATTTTAAACGCTACCATCTGCTAGCCCGCAGCGCAGACAAAAGAAATACAGAAGGATGACTACAACACTTGTAAAGCCACTGTCAGTGGGAGAAAGAGGAAGGAGGCAAAGACGCAGGGAGGAATAGTAAAACATTGTCTGCACCAGCTGATTTATGTGGGGGTTAATTTATGTATTTCCAACAGTCTGCTTCTGCTGCACAGAAAGCGTGCAGAGTCAGAGAAGTGACTAAGCTTTTTCGACTGGGAGGCGGAGGGAGATGAAGGAGTTAAGAAAATGAGTGAATGATGGCAAGGGTAGGAAAAGGAGGAGAGAAAGCAGGAGAGGGAGCAAGTGCCTGAGCGTTCGCATCACCCCCAGCAGAAGGAGTGAGGAAGACGGAAGAGTCAAACCAGCTGACGCCCTGCTTCGAATGAATGAACTGAATCATCCTTTATTCGTCCCTGCTGAGCATCACCCAGAAGGAAACAACTTGCCGACCAGACCTCCTATGCATCATTCTGCTTTCCAGTAAACAGAGTTTGTTTTTCAAGTGGATATTTCGGAATCTCTCTCAGCTGCGGAGATCAACCTTTTCACCCATAAGAAGGCTTTATCTTGGTCTATGACCAAGATAAAGTTTTGAAGATATGGTCGGGGTTTCCGATCCTTCTGACATCTGCAGCCGAGGTTCTTGATCGCTGTGTCCGTTTCTCCGTCATGGGATGTACAACCAGTGTGGTTCTGCTGGAGGGGTTGCGTTCCATCCTCGAGAGGAACTGCAGTTACGTCAAAGGTTCAGTGGCGCTGGGGTCACTGGAGGAGGAACAGGAGACGGAGAGTCTTTGGGGATCTCATGTGTGGATGCCCACCCCCGCACTGGTAAAAAACACCTCTACTTTATACTCAGCGTTGTGTTTTATCCAGCTCTGCAGCAAGTAACCTCTCTGAAATTTCCTACATATTTTATATACCCTCGTATTGCCATTTCATATTTTCCTAATTAAATTTCATACCCATAAACACGCCCTTTCAAAACATTTGTTTTGTATTTTTAAGTATTTCTGAAATAATCAGTGTCTGTAAAAGGTATCCACTTTTTCAATTTTTTCACACCTTTTTTTGCTTTTAATAATCCTTTTTTTTGTCAATATTTTTTTTGTCAATATTTCTTTGACTTATTTTTCCAAGGTAATGTCAATTAAATAAAAATATAAAACAAAATAGTTGATCGCATAAATATTCTCCACTAAGAAGTCAGTATTTAGCGGATGTTTTTCTGTGTGCACCAATTGGCTTGATATCCACTATAATAAAGAAATAAAGTATTTTTTTTCAAATAAGTTTAAGAAAAAATAATAATGCTGGTCATGAATTGATTTGTAAAAGCTCTAGAAAAGGAAAGCTTTCAATCGATGTAAAAAGGTTTCATAGGCACTGTATTGAACTGTAGTTTTATCAAGCACAAAATCTCTGCTTTACTGAGAATGTTCTTGAAAACAGAAAATATCGGCATCTTTTAGGGAATAAAAATGTCTTGTTTATGTCAGATGTGTGTGGGTGGAGAATGTAAAAATGTTGAAATAATTTTAAAGTTTGATGGGTCCTCCTTTTAGTTCTACAATCAGATGAGTGGTAAGAAGTATGTCCAAGGAAAGTGAAAGCAATATTAAATCCTAACTTGTGTCAGTGGTTCTTGGCTGGTAATAACTGATGATCGTTCAGTCTATTCCTAATTGGGCGTTATTCTATAACCGTCTATCATGGAGATTAAAGTTATTTTAGACACTGTAATCTGTCATTTTGTTTCTCTGGCTGGCCTAAATGTGACTGGTTATCCTGGTATTTACGCCAGGTGTTTGCTGTCAACATGGGGATCTCCTGTTCTGGTACCTCCTTGTGTAGGAGCTTATGCTTCCTGGAAGCTGGCTGAAAGGAACAGGACCAGTGGCAACAATGGAGCATCCTACCAATGAGACAATGAGGAGCTCTCATTAATAGTAATGTGAGCTCTCCCCTTATAAGATGGACAGCTTGCGAGAGCGCAGACGATAGTAAATTGGATATAAGGAAAAATCAACAACAAATCAACAAAACGTGCTTAAGGATGGTTGTGGTTGTTTATTTTAAGTTAAAGGATTGTCTTTATAAGCATGTCTGTGTGTGAGATGTTCTTGTGAAGAAGGCCTATCAAAGGACTTTATGCACTTCAGTAGATGTGAGTACCCATGAGAAGTCTTAGGTCATTAGAATGAAGGAAACTCCCATCTGTTATATTAACTTTTGGCAGATGTTTTTTTTCTGGCACTACCTATTCCCTTCTATTGTAGTCATTGCTTTTTTTGTTCTAACTTTAATGGACAGGGAGTTTGCGTTCTAACTTTTTATCGGGTCATATCTTTGTGACGAATAATTGGATTTGGGTATATCGTTGTTATTGTACTCTGGTTTACAGCAGGTTGGATTCTTCAGCTCCATGAGCAGCTGTGTGACACTTTGTTTCTTCAGGGAGCCTGCACCAACGGTCGACACCCAAACAGTACGTCAAGCCCGCCCTTATTCAATTCTCTGCAGACTTATAGAACTTCGGCTCTTCTTACGTGTGCAAGCGTTGGGCTTTGGGCGCACCTCTTGGGAAGGGTGTAGGGAACTCGCGTGTTAATTGGTTCAAGCTGGGTGAAAACAAATGGACGCCATCCCTCTTCAGCCCCTTCCCCCTTCTTCCCTATGTGAGAGCTTCATCTTTTTCTTCTGTTAAGCTCTTCCACAGATGGCCCTCTGAAAGGGTTTCTTCTCACTCCGCTCGCGATCACTTTCTTGAACAAAACAACACTTGTGGTATCACTAACATGGTACCAGTGGTAGATCTAGGAAGTTTGATGGTGTAAGAGTGCCGATAATGAGGAAAGATGACCTCAGTGTGTAGGGCATCTTGACAACAGGCTGATTATCATGCAGAGCTGGTGACACTGTCACCATATGACCTGTGGCTGTGTAGAGACTGTAGTGACGCAGTATAGTCCTTATAGAGCCATAACAAAGGACAGAAAAGCCTAGATATAGATTAGTGTAAATAAAACAGCAATTTAGTGTCATTTAAATGGATACTCAGATGACAGGAATTAATTTTCACACACAAAACCTTTAAAACATTTCAAAACCTTTTTTTAACCTGACAAAAACACTTTTGAGGTTTCAAAGCTGCTATTTTAAGAGCTTTGATGCATCTTTTAAAGTGGTAGTAATAGGAAACCCCAGCTTAAGGGCATTCCTTTGAATGTTCTTCTCCTTTTTTAGTAGAGGGAAAATTAGCATCTGTAGCTTCATTTTTGTCATTTTATGCACCATTGTGCAAAGAGATTAACCAAATGGTTGCAAATTATGGCAATTCTAAAAGACTCTTCACCAGGGCTTGAATGAATTATAAAGTTTTTGTGTACTTTTGCACATTATAAGCATTGCATTACATTATCAGGTTTCTTATTTACATAAATCACATGCAGATCTGTATTGTGACAAACTATTCAGTATATTTTGGATTGTTTGGATCCATACCAAAAGGCACGTCCAAATCTGAATCCTTATTAAATTAAATTAAATTAATTTAAAGAGACTGACAACAAAGATGTTTCAGCACTCTTTTTATTTTTATTCAAAAACCTAACTTATATTTGTCAGTAAAAAACACATGTGCTCTAAAACCAAAGCTGCATTTGGTCAAGGAATCAGACTTAAATAACTCAGGTTCAGAGAAGCCTGTTGTTATCCAAAGAAAGAATAAATTTAGTTCGTTTTAGATTCATGGATATTGACTACAGTATAGAATATTACATTTAAAGGATGCAGCTTCATGCTTAAACTAGTAATTGGACTGTTTCTCTTGCATCTAGAATAAGTCTGTAAACTTACCATGCTCACAATGGCATTTTCTATGCCACCTCATCCCAGGGCACGGCAAAATAGCCAGATTATAGTTAAGAGGTTTCTGTTTGGCTCCTTTCTTTTTCTAAAATGTGGTTCCTCTGAATTGTACATTTCAGCCTGTCCCCTTTGAAGCTGGTACTGTTGAAACAACTTATGCAAATGATCTGTGAACCCCGCAGTGCGAAAAGTAAAACTCACACTCAAGTGCACGCTCGCCCAACTTTGTGTTAAACTTCCTTTGCAGCAATGGTGCTGAGACTGGAGTGAAGGAATGACAGCTTTTGATGTTATTCCCGATCTCTGGTTGGGCAGAAACTTCGAAAGATCATAGAGACACTCCTCTTCAATTTATCTGTTTAATTGGGTTAAAAAAAAACATCTAACCTCACTTATTTAACCTAAACATTTCACAAGACCCCTTAGCGTGTCATCCTATCCATCTCTCCTCTCCCTCTGTTTATGTACCCGAACTCTTTAACAGCTTTTCTGCTATAAGAGAGTTATTAATCATTCTCCTTGAGCCAGAACGTTTCAAACATCCCTGTGATGTGATAGCTGTGCAAAACACAACATGTTCCTGTCTGAATATTATCAGTGTCACCATTTCAAAACGCACGCTCCGATCGGAAAACGGCTGAACCGAGGCCCCTTGGCTGCTGGGAAAAAAGGAAATGACCCTGCAGTGGGAGCCTGATGCTGTAGATATACTGGAGACACAGTTCAAAGCAGAGGAAAAATAGCAGCATCAGTGTTGACTGTGGAAATATTATTACTTTGGCTGTTTAGGTGTTTCTGTGCTCTCGAAACCTCTTGTATGTTCTTGTTTTACAGGTAAAGGTTACCATAAGGGGGCATCTGAATAAGGAACATGTAAAAAAGCAAACTAAAACAGCTTCCGTTCACCCGCTAAATAACTGTAAAAAATACAGTGAACAGTTTCTAATAGTCGGTCTGGGCTGTGGTTCCTCAACGTATCGGCTTCAGACGCACTAAATCCCAGGATTTATACCACAGTCAGGTAATTTAAGCAGAAACATACTAACCCAATCCATATTTACAGCTAATCTATTACGGTAATCTATTAATGGTTTCATAATATTTCAGATAGACCTGGGATAAAGGGCTGCTTTGTTGTACAGACATACAAATGATATAGAAAACAGTTTCATAGGTGTGATTGGTCAGTGTTTTGATTAACTGTTATGTGGACCAACCTTCATGAATCACAGCAGGGGGCACTGATTTTGCGTCTTATTTTTCCCTCTAGGCGTACGAACAATAGGTCAAATTATCAGGCCTCCACCACCGTGCGTGACAGTTAGTAGGTGTTTGTACTAATATGCTGTATTTAGTTATCTCTGAATATCTTCTTGTTTATTATGGTAGAATGTTTCATCGTCCCTAATCTGTCCCAAGGACATGTTTTTAAGAAATCTCACACCGAAGTTTACTGCTGCAAGTCTTTCATTGAGTATTATCAAATGCTGTAGAGTCCTTGGTATGTTTATTTCTGTCTTAATTTCAGCCGTTCTACGTCGGTTTACCATCTGAGGTTGGCTGTTTTTAATGTCCAGAGACGATGACCTTCTGCTTTATCAGAAGTCTAGATAAATAGGCAGGTGGGGCTGGAACATGACGACATGATCTTTGGGTCTTTTCCAAGTTTTTATTGAGGGAGGGGTTGTCATTCCATCCTCTCCCTCTCCTACTACGCACATTCTCACAGCTGTACAGCTGTGAGGCTGGGAGGAGCCACGTGTTTCTGATGAGAGACAGACCAGGGGGAGAGAAAGGGAGAGGGAGGCCAGGCCCACGGTTGAGTAAAACGAGGGAAAGTCACTGGACGTCATCAAAGCTCTTGCAACTTGCAGGGAAAGAGGGCTGTGTTCTGGAATGCAAGCATCCATCTGGTAATAAGGTGTAAACTGACAGGACTGACCATGCAGGGTCGAACTGCCAAAGCCCCCAAGAGGGAGATGGTGATAGAAAGTCCACAGCAGTACAAAAGCTTGGCTGAGATGGAGGCAGAAGTTGAAGAAGTACCACAGGTGCCAGTGGTAAGTTCCCATTCTGCTTTTCCTTTGTTGTTGAATCCTGCAGAAGAGGCTTTAAATATCTTCTAACGGGCCGACTTAATGATGGGAAGTAGCAGCTTGACTCTGTGCCTCTCAAGGGAGTGGATCTTTTTGTAGAAATGGAGCACTTGTTGTTTCGTTTGTTTGTCAACGCTTCCTGGGCAGCAGAGTCAAGGAGTTTTACCAGTCAAAGAAAGTTTTTCTTTGTTTGACAAAAAAATAAAATGACAATGTCATTATTAGAAATCACAATAAAGCTCAGACTCGCATATGAAATGAGCTAATGAGAGTTAATTACAGGCAAATCACCCTGGCAAGCTATTAAGTTCCCAGCTGTTTGTCTGTTTAGCTAGTGTCCCAGTATAAACTGGAGCTGTATGGTTATCAGTCCATCTTAAAATCCACAGGGCTGAGAAATTTGGAGGGGGGTCATTGAATTGCATAACTGGGAAAATTGTCTAAATAAATCACTACTTTAGTTTGCAGCCAGACATTTGTTTGATTAGCCTCATGTATTGGTTGAATCTAGTCCAAATGGGTTAACCAAATAATATAAACCAGTTACAGGTATAGCAGGACAAAACTGATTGATTTGAAAGGTTTGGTTGGTCAGGGCAGTTTGGTTCATGGTTGGCTCCTAGAAGACTGCACTCTAGCAGAGATAAACCTCAATAGTGGGGTGCCTGTGGCTCAAGGAGTGTAGTATGGAGATAGGAAGGTTGTTGATTCAATTAAAGATTTGATCATTACAAGTTTATGTATCTTCGGTTAAGACAATAAACCTCAAAAGGCTGGCCGTTCTAGATGTTGTTGAGGGTTTTGGTTTATGTCTCTCATCTGCTTGGTATGACTAAAAAAGCTCAGTTAAGCCAACTTAACAAAACATCATGTGCCAGCGTATAGGTCCCTTTTAAATTAGCTACATATCTAATATCTACTCTTTTTTTGTGCTAAAACGGATCACTTTGCAAACAATCAAAGCTAAACCTACTAAACTTGTTTATGGGAATATACTAGCTGCCTTTTAACTTTTGTAGAGGTTTTAGAAAACAAAATTGTTCACCCTTTAAATGCAATTGCTGAATTTTCTCTAATATCGCAGCATTTAACTAATAAAGACATTTCCATATCCTCTCATGCTACGTCATGACGCTCTGGGTGCATTGATACACATTCCCTCACCTCTTTATCAGGAAAACTCTTAAATGGCCTCTAGTTCTTATTTATATAAAGTGATATTCAATACGTTACAATATTATTGAAAAGTCAATATAGTTAATGCAGAGTTAATTACACAGAGATGGATGTTTGAATGTTTGTATATCTACATCTTACAAATAATGAAAGAAATAACATAAAAAAATCTGACAATCAAATATAATACATAAAGGCCAGCTTAATGAAAATTAATGCGGGTAAATTGTGGTTAAACTATACAAGAGTTTTTCAATGGTTACGGCCGTTCTTCTTCACAGCTATAGAAAGAACTAAGTATCCGCTGTTTTAAATGCAAGACTTATTGTACTGTTGTTTAATTATGTCTATTTTGTATGCTACACTGTTCATTTGCAAACACAAACACATTTGTAGAAGCTAGGATACCTAAATCCCAGCTGTTAAGGTTATTGTAAGGGAGACCAATCTCAGGGGTTTTTCTGAGGAAAGCAACAGGTGAGGTCTTAAGTGTCTAGGGAGTATAGAGTCAAGAACTGGGCTCTGCTATCTAGCTTACTTATTAATGCTTATGCAGTTGTTTTTGCTTCAAAGATAAAACCTAAAATGAGTAATTTAATTAAGGGTGCATTAAGTCACTCTTTATTGCCCAGTAGTTTAATACAGTTTATTCCAAATAGACCTCTCGAAATAGTGAATTCACAATAGTAAATTCGCATTCAGTTACTAGGTTTTAAACCTGTATAGTACCTTCAAAATGTTGAATTATTTGCATCATAGATGTGCTCTGCAACTGTTATGGACCAAACTGTCTGATTAAATGTTACTGTGAACGAAGAATAAAAGCAGGTCTTAAGACAAAGGCAACTCCAGAGGGTATGAGCAAGGTATAACCAATATAGTGACCAGTGGAGATTTCGGTCTTGTATCTATTATAAAGAGTTAATGTGTACTTAAGATTCTATGAGCTGGCCACTCATTTAGCTCTGATACTGAACCTGGGCTTGTGACACTGTGACTGGTACAAATACTCACAGAATCTCTCGCTTGCTTCCCAATCCCTTCCGTCATCCAACGTCTCCTCTTCTCCTAGCCCATATTCATTGCCATCATTTGTACCAGTTCCTGCATCTGGAGCTGCCAGTAAAATGACAATAGCAACTTGTTTTCCGCACAGTGTGAATACTACAAATTTACCATTGTGAGTGAGTCCAGAACGTATGAAATGGTCCTGCTGTTGTTTTACAATCATTGAACAGGTACAGTTGTTTCATGAGGAATCAGACAAAAGCCGAAATGGTCGGCCCTAATGTGTTTTGTTCTTGCAGGTAAAACCAAAGATCATTGAGCCTCTGGACTATGAGAATGTGCTCCTCCAGAGGAAGACCCAGATCATAAGCGATGTTCTGCGTGATATGCTGCAGTTCCCTACCGATGACTTCCAGGTAAGCTATACAGATTTGAACATATTAATGATTTAAATACAATGCAAGCTCAAAGCTTGGTCATCAGGTGTTTTATGATAAGCTGTAGTTCTTCCTCCATGGTTTGTACACAGGGTGATTATTTAAATAAGGAAAGTTGGTTGCTGAAGGTCTTAAAAGGTGAATAAAATAATTTTTTATGGAATGTTTTCTGGATCTGAAGAAAGCTTGTAATGGTCAATGTATTTTATGTAGTGTGAAAGGGAAGGTGATGAGGCTGCTGGACTTTCCAATCATTGCACACCTTAAACTAGAGCTATTTATTTTGAGTTGGAGTTACGACTAGTACTACCCATTGTCACTGATCCAAACGGAGGCCTTCAAAAACACAATCTAAAGGTGGGTATGTTGTTTGAGGACCTGAGGTTATCCTCTTTGATTTTTTGCGTATGAGCTGGTTATGTTGGTGACATCAAACATGGTTCTCAATAAGAAAGAGGTTGATTGTTGCCGAAAAATGTATCTCTTGAGTTACAAATGCATCTGTGTTCCTATGCTCACCAGTGGACGTGAGGTCTTATCATATCTTATCATATTTACATTAATAATAATTCATTAAGGTGAATTTAGATGTCTCCATACAGTGCCTGGACTTAGCTTTAGAGACAAGCCTAAGACAACTCATGTAAGCTCAAATGATATTGTAGGAATACGTCATCCAAGGTACTTTAGGTATATTTTAGGAGGCTTTTAAGGGACATCCCACCGAAGAATCAACAGGACCAACTAAATACAAGTGGTATAGGATATACGTACCATTTCCTAAGACCCCCTGCAAAGAAGAGAGTCGTCGTCTTTTCGCACTTGCCCTGTTCTACCCATGAACTTATCTAGAATAAAAGAATGGATAAATGATTGGTTGGAGTGCCATAAGGAAAGTGAGAGAAGCAGAAAAGCCAGTGTCCCAAATGAAAAGGTCAGCGGGAGATGTTTGGGTAATTCATAGCAATGCCTCCTGGTAACCCGCATTTAAAAGTTTCTTTTCCGTTTGCTATTTTTTTAGTTTCTAACTGTTTTTATTTGTTACTGCTTTCATTAATAGTCAAAACAAAAGTATTGGATCTAGCTGAAGTTACCGTAAAAAAAGTACCAATCTGTTTATAGAAGAACTGAAATATACTGAATCCAAGTACTGTGTGTATAAGGAAACCTCCAGCCTGCTCCTCCTAAATGATTGTGCAATCAGTTGATGATTGGTGGTTTTCATTAGGAGGCTGTCTGCAGTACATTCTCTGTTGGTAACTTCCCAAAATCCGTGTGTTCGAGTGTGTGTGGTTTAACAAAGTCTGTCCATCTATCCAACCTACCACATGTTTCACATCACTGGGCAGAGAGAGACAAAGCATGGAGACCGCTAGACATACGGGTGTGGCAAGTGCTGCACAAATACACTCCCAACACGATAAATATTGATTTAAAGAGTAGGGGTTCAGTCTTTGGCATGTTTTTGGTACAGTTATAGCAGTAAAAGAACATAGAAATATTAGTTTAACACTGACAAAAGTGTGAAACACAATATATTCTTTACCGTGTAAAACTTGGGGGTAGGGACAATGCTAGCCAAGTAACTTTTTGCTGTTAGAATAATGATTACATAATGATTTGAGCTGCCTTTCTGCTGCTTATTAAAAGGAAAATATTTAACCAGAGTTTAAAAATGCTCTTACTCACCTGTTCTTTCTCCTGTTTTAAAATTATGTTGATTTTAAAGTTGTGTTAGTTACCGAATACCTACTATTACAATACTATAAAAGAGTAAAGAGATTTTATTAATAGAACAGATTAAGTGAGACTTTATAGATTTTCTTTTCATTGATAAAGTGTTTAGCAAAATAATTGAAACTCAGCATTACACTGTTTCGGATTTATTCACATTACGCCAGTATATTTTATTGAACCTAATGAAGTTGAAGGAAAAGGTTTCTTGGTTTATGAATGTTTTATCAAATAAAAGTAACATGCATTTATTTTTCACCCCCTTTACTTTGATATACAAATAAAATACTCTACTTTAAACAAAAACCTTAGACATAGTGTTTTGAAACTGTTTTTGTTTGGCACTAGTTGCCTTTACTTAAGTGGTAAATGGACAAGTAATAGGATATAGAGTCAGGGCCATGACAACTGCGTTGAGGACTGTAGCCGCTGTATATGGCTTTATTATAAAACTACGTGGCACACAGATCAAATGATGCTCATTGTTTGAATGGCATAGTCAACCAAATTCAATGGAGATTCATGGAATACTATTAACCATATGGTGGAAATTAGAAACACATATAATGAGGTGTTAACGTGACGGTGATAGCATCATGCTGTAGGAATTATTTTCCTGAGCCTCTAATGTAATGTAATATAGTAGGAGGGACATTATTTTGTGCTGAGAAGACGGAACTGGTCAGAAGCCAGGCAAATCTTCCTCGAGTTCAGCCTGGATAGGTTTCTCGCTTATTCTCATGGTAACACTCAGGTTAAGGGATTCCCAGACCCGTTGGCCCTGGATGTTGTCTTGGAAGTTTTGACAAAATGATAAAAGGAAAAACAAAATAGATTATGTGCATTTTGTACATTAGCCCAATAAAAAAATGGTGTATTGCTAACTACAGTATAGAAGAACGTTGTGAACCACAAGACTGTTTGACCGAGAAAAGAGGTCATTGTGTCACTGCTTCCAAATCACTTTTGTAAGCTGAGTAGAAAACCAGGGCACTCCTCTTATAGGAAAGAAACTGGCAGCTTCTAGTAAATTTACAGACCTTCCAACTCATTAGCCTTCGCAGCCTGAGGCATGCTTCCACTGGACTCATGTCTACTCTGTCTGACATGCTCTAAGGAAACATAATTGGTCCTGTAGTAGAACTAGAACTCAGATCCTATAACACCAATTCCTTACTCCTTGAGCCCATCTTATGTATTGTTTGCTACATTCTTTCAGTAGTGTTGTATTAATCGTTGATTGGTAAGTGTTATCCTCATAGAAAACACAGAAATCCCTAATAGTACCTTTCCAATGGAATAGAATGTAACACTGCATATAATTATAATGAGGGCCCCAAGGAGCCAAATAACTATAAGATGAATCAAGGAGAAAGAAGCTGGGGGACTCATAAGGTGGACTCATTTCCAAAACAATCTGCATGCATAGTGGAGCATCTGCATATCATAACATGAAATTTAGCAATGTTATTTTTGTGTTATTGGTGCAAGATTTAATTAACATTTAATTGAATTCTGTACCAGTGGAACATATTTGAAATTTATATACATCTTAGTGTTGCTGCGTTTCAAAATGTATCTACAGCAGTGTATTTGGATGTCATTGAAATAAAAAAAATAGATGTAATTGTTTGTTAGTTCCATTAAATGTTGTTGTAGACCTTAGCGTGGGAAGTGGGGGACGTCCCCTGGTCTTCAACACTAACCTTGCCAAAAACTGAGCCACTTTGGCTCGGTTGTCTCTGGAGAGCCCTTAAAAGCACAAAAAAAAATATCCGGGAACTCGAAGGACTTAAGCATCTGTGGTACCACAGACAAAAAGTTAGATCTTAGAGGATTTCCTCAGCTAAACCAGCTGTGGTGGTTTGGGCATCTGATGAGGATGCCTCCTGGTCTCACCCCTTTGGAGGTTTTTGGTGTGACCTTAGGGCAGGCATGGAGCTCCCTGGAGGGATTATAGACATATCACATGTTGTGTGTAAATGTCTTGACACACCTCAAGAAATACAGAGGAGTACAGTTAATTCATCTATTTGGATCAGTACATTTTCATGTATTATTGATGTCTTCGCCCCTAAAGCATAAAACAACGGCAGAATGGATATATTGTGTTTTTCATGCCTGCTTTCTGACCTCTCCCTTCAGATCTCCACCCTGCGCCGCCAGGGACGGACTCTGCTCTCCACTGTGCCAGAGACTGCTGAGAAAGAGGCTTCTTGTCTGTTTGTCCAAGAGGTAAAACCAATACAAGCATGGATGCTAGCCTGCTTTGGCCCTTTTTAAATACCTCCATGAGTGCCAAAAGCTAGGCTTTGACAGAAACCCTGCAATGTCCTTTGGATTGAAGTGCTGCCAGTTTGATCTACTTTTAGCTCTACACAGTTTTCTTTGCTTCTGTCCAGTTCAAGTACCTGGAATCCATAACATTCAGACCAGACCGGTACTGGTACTCTTGATCAGTCATTAAACTATTAATGAATTCAATTTGATTTGCTTGTGCAGGTGATACTAAATGGTTTTGTGAGTACAAATACAATTGCTGATCTTCCATCTGACTCTTGGAGAAGAGAAAACTCATCTGGTACACATTTGTAATGTCACTGTTGGCCTTTATGTGAATTTTTATTCGTGTTCTCTACCCTCAAATTTCCTGACTGTAAGTGTGCAGTGGATTGTCCTAAGATGGAGTGCACACGTTATTGGTACTTGACCTCATGTTGTTTCAGAGACACTGTGCTCAGGATACTTGGGATGGGACTCAATACAGACCATAATACATGATAGGCCTCCATTGCTCTAGCGAGGCATTACATCATAACTCCATCTGGAACAGCTGGGCTTACTTATACAGATGGTTTCCACATTTTTTGACCGTTTGTGTTGGACGTTATGTGTTTAGGAATTCCCAGATCTGAAGAGTATAAACTAAGATAAGGGATACTACTATAGTTTGTTTTATCTACATTGCGCGAATGTTTCAAATCAGAAATGACATATTTCAATATCACACAAAGTTAATTGGAGTAAATGCAGAGTACATTAAGCAAATAAGGATTTTAACCAAGAGAGAAAGAAGTTACCTGAAACCAACCTGGCATATCTAAAACAGTAATACCCTTATAAAAGCAATACATATGTACGCTACCATTTTGCATTTGCTATATATAAGGGTAAAATTTAAAGACTCTGTGGAGACAGTTTCTCTTAAGATTTCTGAGCATGAACGACCCTAAAAGCAGCTCATGCCACAGCTTTACAGTCAAGTTTAAGTCCAGACTTTGAGTAGGTCACTTGAAAAATTAGGATGTTGTTGGTTTATTTCCAAATGTGAAGGTTGGCTAACCGCATCGGTTCAGATACAGAAGCACATTGAAGTTTCTGTTTTTAAAATCTGCATATGTGAGTCTGCGGCTCTTTTCCTTTTATTGGTCAAAGTATCAGCTCCTCCTATACAATTAAAATATATCCTTGCATCTATTAACATCTATTAATCATTTTACTAATACATGTTTATCAATTAAACCATAAAGAAAGTCACCTCATTTTAACCGGATTTCCTTTTACCCTTTTTTGTCTCTGCAGTGCATTAAGACATACAAGTCTGACTGGCATGTGGTCAACTACAAGTATGAAGAGTATTCTGGAGACTTTCGGCAGCTTCCACAGTGGGTGTAATTTAGATGGGCTAGTTGATCCTTATTATCTGACTGCATGACCCAAGTCAATTTGGATTTGAAGCTTAAAATTTAAAGAAAGAAATCAAGAAACAGGAAGTCTTTGCAATGCAGTTTCAGTAAGGTCAGATTAAACATTAATTTGTATTTGTATTTTAATTCTGTTTTTCTATCTGGTTATTCTCCCTAATTTTAATGTTATTTGTGAGACTGTAGAATCTATAAATAGATGTACTCCTTAACTACTGTTCCCTTTAAAGCATTTAGTAAATCGTATTGTGCTTTATGACCATGCCCTTTGTTTACAGCCCTGTAGCTGATGCATCTAGAGCTCTAGAAGCAAGGAAAGGATACCTGCCATGGAGGTTTTACGAAAACAATAGAGGATTTCCTCAGTTTTTTAATACCCAGATACAAAGAACTATTTCGGGAGCAATGTTGACTAGCACCATTAAAACAAAAGGAAAATTCCACAATGCATTGTTTGTCCTTGGCCAAGCTGCTTTCCTTGAATGCAGGAACTCACTTCGTAGATGTTGTGTCATGTTTAAGTTATCCAAAGACAAAATCAGACCAACCCTGGCCTTGGTTTGAACTCTGTTTATGAAAGGAGTTCCTCAGAGAAAGTTGAAGTTGTTGGTTTCAGGACGCAAACAATGTGTGTTTTGAGTAACTTTTAGGAATAGCTGCAGTTTTCCTTGAAGGTTGAATATTTATTACCTATTAATGTTGTTTGTTAGATTTGTAGGCTGCAGAAAACACTTTTTGTGTCATCCCCCTGTAAAGTATTTACATCCTTTTAATTTTTCCACATTTTGTCATGTAACCACAAACTCCAGTGGTTTAGACTAATTACAAAATAGTGTAAAGTTGAGGGTTTGGAGATAATAAATGTTCCCCACTGTCTGGCAATGTACCACTTGTAATTGTTGTGTCATGGAGATTCCAAGCAGATTTACTTTTAAAAGCGTGGAGTATTACTGCTGTCGCTATGGAAAAGATTTTGCCTGGGAATGGTTAAATATTCCCTGGCATGTAGGCTATATTCAACATGAGGGGCACTTGCTGCAATGAACTCCACACAAAGTTGGTCTGTCTATCCAATTGTACATTTGATCTCTTTCAGTAAGGTGTTGCGGCCTGAGAAACTTGCTTCCCACGTGTTTGAAGTGGACAAAGACGTTGAAAAAGACGAGGTAAAGTTACCGTCTCCAAACCGCTCTCCTCACCCAGTAGGAAATCCTTTTTCCGGTTGTATTACTTGCCTCAGTCAAACATTTGTTTGCGACAGTATCTTAACATTTTGTACGGTGTTCCTTCAATCTCCTCCAGGATGCAGCCTCTCTTGGATCTCAAAAGGGAGGAGTGTCTAAACATGGCTGGCTCTACAAAGGCAACATGAACAGCGCAATTAGTGTTACTATGAGAGTGAGTTTACCCTTAAATAAAAAATGTCAGAGATCCTTACTGCCACATGCCACTATTGGCCCCTCAAAGGTCCCAAAATAGACTGTATACTTAAGCCATCATCTGCCTTAAAAAAGATGGATAGCTTAGTGGTGGAAAACTAAAGGAAATAAATAAACGCAGAACTTTTTAAGAAGACATGGTTTTTATGCAAAGTAACACTGAGGCTGACAAAGATGATATTTGTTGGTTATTAAACCAGCCTATAGATTTGGTTTTGATCTGATGCCCTATAGAAAATCATAAATTGTTTCGGGAAAAATTAAGATGAATTTTCTTCTTTTTTGGAAAAACTGGGCTCAACCTTTGTGTTCTGTTTGATCAGCAGTGCTTCTTGGCTTAGATGTTTGATGGAGGCCATTTTGGCCAATTGTCTATTTGTCAAATCCTGAACTCTGACCCTAACTGAGGGTCAGAGCTCTTCCTTTGTACTGCTTTTTCACCTTCTGGATGAGTTGTTGGTCTTTGAATAATCTTGGTGACTTATTGGATGGCTCTCCAATGTCACCATTCCAGATTTATAGATTTGTTACTAATTTGTTCCTGAGTTTTTTAAGATCAAGCTATTTTTAATCCTACTTATAAAGACTAAAACACACATACACACAGTACTTTTGAAACGTACATGGTAAGTTTCAGCCTTGCAATCCTATAATGGTGTTTAAAAATAATATGCAGATCTTAACCTTGACTTGAGCTTGAAGTCACATTCCCACTATGCTCATTATTCATTTTACATACTGGCAGATGCAAAAGTAGCACAATAATCAATGCTTTAAATCTATGCATATTTTAGTTTAGCAAACAGTGTAACTTCATGAATAGGTGTTTTTAAATGATGAGACAAATCTCTTTAAATTTTTCCTTGCACATTAGGAAATCAGATTAAGCTTTTCTATAGATAAACCTTTATGTTTTCCCTTTATTAAAGGAGCGTTGCCACGCCATGTTTCCACTGCATTCTTAGCCTAGGATTGATAAAGAACACTGGGGTTGTTAATGGTGACTATTTGAATCTAGTCCTTCAAGAGGCGATACTTCCATCTGGCTCAGCTCGGGGATGGATCGTACAACCTCAACTTCTATAAAGATGAAAACACCTCCAAAGAACCAAAAGGAACCATCTTCCTTGACTCATGCATGGGGGTTGTACAGGTAAAGCGGCTTCATGGTTCGAAGGAAGAATTCTTCGTAGTAAAATTAGAGAAGAAATCCCAATAAAATCGACAATTGTGCACATCGTTTCAGAATAGCAAAGTGCGTCGATTCGCCTTTGAGCTGAAGATGCAGGATAAGAGTACGTTCATGCTCGCTGCGGATGGCGAGGCGGAAATGGAGGAGTGGATCAGCATTCTGAACAAGATTCTTCACAGCAGCTTTGAACAGGCCATGCAGGAGAAAAGGAACGGAGACTTGAACGATGGTATTTTTTTAAAGCATTATTTATATTTAGTTTGAGTTACCCTTTAAACCGTTGCAGTTTGAAAATCTTTCACGCGTGACCAGTGACTCCCTAAAGCAACGACTGCTAACGAACGGTTGATCTCTCGCACAGATGACGAGCATGGCAAAGCAGAACTTTCCGCGGGAAGCTTTCAAGACAACTTCCAGGTATTCCGGTAATCTATATAACATTTATACCATCCAACAAACCAAATCTGTTACTGGTTGTGAGTCCTAATAGCTTCTGATGTGCAGACAAACTTATTCGTAACTGGAGCTTTGAGGTCATTAGTCACATGACTGTGATTCTTGCAACCGCGTTTTCCTCTTGGCGGTAAACCTCTGCACATGTGGTTAAGTGCGTTTGGTTCTCCGAGTGGAATATTTGCGTTCAGTAAGACTGCAGCCGTGGAATGTGGCACAGTAAAAAACAGTCACTTACCATTAAGACCTATTATGGGATTTGCTAAAAATGTATGCTTGCATTTCAGCATTGTTTTTCAACTTTCTTCAGTTATACCTTGCAAATATATCCACAACTGTTGAACCTGTGCAGACTATTTGATGTTATAACAAAATAACAATGTTGTATATTAATGTAATTAACCAAGAGAATATCGTTGTACATCAGCTTTATAAAACCTCCTATAATCATTTGATTTCTACCAGACTGCCAGAGATATTGAATCTAAAATGAGAAGTGAAGCTCGCCTAAAGCTGTTTACTCTGGATCCAGACACTCAGGTAGGAAAATCCGGTGTTATCTCATAAGTGTTTGTGACAAGATCTGCGCCGTTGTAAGGACGACTGCTGTTTGTCACAGAAACTGGATTTGTCTGGCATCGAACCAGATGTCCGTCCGTTTGAAGAGAAGTTTGGCAAGAGAGTCCTGGTCAGCTGTCACAGCCTCTCATTCAACCTGCAGGGTTGCGTCACGGAGCACGAACAGGGGCCAACAACTAATGTATGCTTCAGATTTATTGGATGCATTTATTTTTTAGGTGAAATGATAGTCTAAAGCCGTGTCTTAGGATAATCCAGGGAAACGTCCTAATACAAAAGCCAGAGAGCTTTGAATCATTCCCATGGCCCAGTTGAGTGGTTTGATTGTTAAATCTGATAATAATGGCTCACTATCCTGACTCCCAACCAAGCCTTTACATTAAGCACTAGCACTAAATATGGCTTCCTGACGTCAAATTCAATTGAAGCTTTCTGTGTCAGTGGAAGGAGAACTCCTCTCACACAAGATACTTAGCTGGGAAAGCAAAGCTATTAGCACACGACTGCACTAACGTCAGATAAATAGCCCTGCGTGATAATGTAAAACAACAAGATCCATTTGGGCCTGATGAAACTCAGTAGTGCATTTGGAAGGATGCATATCCATTCGGAAAAAACAACAACATTTATCTCCTCTCCTTTTGGTTTTTTATTTTTGTATTCAAAGGTGGAACCTTTCTACCTGGTCCTGTCCATGTTCGATGTCCAGAACAGTAGGAAGATCTCAGCTGACTTTCATGTGGATCTCAACCACCCTTTGGTACGGCAGATGACGTGCGGTCATGGTAGCGGGTCCACTTTGGAAATCATTGGTGACGGCCCCCCAGAAGGCCTTGGGCTGGCACCGCACTTCCCCACGCAAGGCGTCTTCTCAGTAACCTGCCCCCATCCAGACATCTTCTTGGTTGCCAGAATAGAAAAGGTCCTCCAAGGGGGAATCACCCACTGCACTGAACCTTATATGAAGAGCTCGGACTCCACCAAAGTGAGCCCATAAGGCGGAGATGTTTACCGTCTTGTGTTGGTTATTTATAATTAAACAAATGCATTCTTGTTTAGGTGGCTCAAAAAGTGTTGAAGAACGCCAAGATGGCGTGCGGCAGACTGGGACAGTACAGGATGCCATTTGCCTGGGCTGCAAGGTGTGAATTCAGCTTATGATAGACCTAATGTGTTGTATGGATGGAAAGGAGCAAGAAAGTTTGTCTTATATACATTAATACTGTCTTTAGGAGGCTAATTAACCACTATAAAGTCTGACTTGACTGAGCGTTCTAGTAAATCTAATAAGCTATCAATGAAATTGCCATTTATCCAAAGCATTAACCACTCATTATGATATCTATGTATAAAAAGTAAACATAGAAAATCCAACAATTTACTAATTATTTAGGAGAAAAATCACTTTTAATGACATCAGCGTCGGTTGATGAAAGAAACTATAACATATGGTTCGTAAAATACCTTCTACTAAACAAAAGTACTACTTTTATCTACTTGCTTAGAGTTATATTAGAATAGGAGTTATATTAGAATTGAGTCAACTAAGTTGATCAAAGACCCTACAAGTTATTATTTTTCAAGAGGATTAGTTTGAGGATATTGTTATAACTTTTAGGCCCTAATGGTAATTATAATAAAAGAGGGGAATTGGAGAAGTTCACAGACTTCGTAAGATATTCAGTTCAGATTCTCTTTGGATGAGAAAGGTGAGTGTTGGTTGAGCTGAGGTGTCAGCTGACTATGGGACCGGCTCAGCCCTTCACAGTAATGCAACTTCCATCTTGACCTTTGGCCTAAACTCCTATAGTTAATGAGAGATAAATGCAAAAAAGGATGTCTTGCGGAGCTTTACTCCAACATCAAAAACGGACTTTACTTTTTGCCATGCTGCATTCTCAGGAATGCTCTCATGTGGGCTTTGCTTTGATTTTCACCCTGACATCAGATCGATCAATCTAAAGTAAACTTCCTGCCAAGCTAGGAGTTGTGTTATATTTTTCATGCCGTGGTGAATGTTAGTGTTGGACCAGTGGAAGTATTTTTCTTGTGACATCCGAAAGCTCTCATACGCCTTTTTTAATTGGCAGAGTTGTCTGCTAAATGCTGCTTTTCCTTACAACACGCTCTCATTTCCTAGCAACTTCACAGATCAGCTTACTGTTATCAAAAAGTTGTCTTAAAGGTATAGTGTTGAATAATAAAAATGAACTTGTGCTAAACCTAAATTTTAATACATCTAAAATCCAGGTATAAACAATAAAAAAAAAAAATCATCTTATGTGGAGCATTTTAGGCTTCAGTTAAGTAAAATTGCGAGCCTTGGAAAATAATCCCTATTTTCTGTTTGTGTCGTATCACATAGTAGAGTTCAGGTCTAGAGACAGTTGAAGATATTTGTTAAAGATTGCAGATTTTCTGCCATGTCTGTGTTAAACCAGGCGATCCTGTGAATTTTTTGTGTCTCTGCAGGCCTGTGTTCAAGGATGCATCAGGAACTCTGGAGAAAAATGCTCGATTCTCAGCTCTTTACAGACAGGACAGCAGCAAGCTGTCTGATGAGGACATGTTCAAACTCCTAACTGACTTCAGAAAGTAGGTTTGCGCGTATGTTGCGGTGGGGGTTGTTTTTGTCGTTCTTCTCCCTGTCCACCAAATATGCTTTGATAGATTTATAATCTGTTTCTTTTCCTCTGTTTCCCCACAGGCCTGAAAAAATGGCCAAACTCCCAGTACTCTTGGGGAACTTAGATGTTACTGTTGATAATGTTGCACCGGATGTACCCAGTAAACCCTCCTTTTTTTCTTTACAGCTCTTCTTACCATCAATTTAAATGCCTAAACTTTAATCTTTGAATCCCTAAGTGGTCTTCCTTGCTGTTTACAGACTGTGTCACTTCATCATACATACCTGTGAGAAACTTTGAGCAAAACGGTCCAGGCAATGCTGTGCTGGAAGTGGAGGAGTTTGTGCCCTGTATTGCTAAGTGTGCCCAACCATTCACTGTGTATAAAAACCACCTTTATGTCTACTCAAAACATCTCAAGTATGATGGGCAAAAATCTTTTGCGAAGGTATGTTTTGGAATGTAAAAAGGGTTTATAATGCGGTAGTTACTGTGCCTTGTCTACACAACCAAAACTCTAAATGTATTTTAATAGAATTTTATATATTAGGCAAAAATAAGTAGCGGATTATTGTTAAGTGGAAGAAAAATAATCAGTTTTCGATATTTTTCAGATAAACTTTAAAGTTGGGTATGCATTTGAATCCATCCCTCATTACTTTACCCATCTCAGTGTCATGCCTTTCTTAGCAGGTACAGGAAAGTTGCAGAGATTTAATTGGGAGAAGATATGCTAAATATGTTGCTACAGCTAAAGTTCGAAGTATTGTCAAAGTCTAGTCCTAAATCAAATTAAAAATCTTTAGCAATGTGTGAAGAATGATTTTTACGGATGTTCTACATCCAAAATGACCAATTTGAAGTGATTTTGCAATTGGTTATCACACTAGTGGGGCTGAAAACATATGCCTGACACACATATTAGTTTGTTTTAATATGATATTTCCAAAAATACATTCATTATTTTACTTTTTATTGTTCTGCATAGTCGGATCATATCCAAAGCACAGCTATTCTATTTGGAAAGCACTTCCGTTATTTGGCATGCATTCTCATATAATCATCAGTTTGGATTCCTGTTTAGCCTATGAGATGACTGGCAGCAGTCTCAAGCTCATTTAGGGCTAGCTGCAAAGTCGGAGAGAATTATATCCATGCCAAGCATTTGATTAATACTTTAAGCGAAGGTTTGTATTCCAAAATAGGTCGAGCAGGAACAACAAATTATGTATTACCTGATGTGTTACTTTCTCCTCATTGTCTGTTTGAATATGCACAAAATTGGAGATTCTCTTATAATTCCTGAGGGAATTTAATTTTTACTTTCGTGTTTTCATCTTGGGGTTCCAGGCAAGGAATATTGCTGTGTGCGTTGAATTTAAGGATTCTGATGAAGCTGAATCCCAGCCACTGAAGGTACATTTCCATAAAAAAAACAAAGCTCCATTCATTACACCTGTTAACTCTAGGCTCACATGGTATGCGAATGAGGCAAGCTTGGGTTTTTTTTTAAGCAGAAAGCAAAAAAAATTGTATTTGTCAAAAATCTGTTCATTTTTTCTTTTAAATTTATGATATTTCTTCTGCAAAAATCTAACTCGGCTACTGATATTTGCAAGGAATTTATGGCACACGCTACAGCAGCAAACCTCAATGTATTTCATTTGATTTTGTATGATAAACCAACAAGAAAAAACTATATATATATATATATATATATATATATATATATATATATATATATATATATATAT
>JAVLVB010000566.1:22437-37872 GCA_032876305.1 Orestias chungarensis | reverse complement strand
CGATGGCGAGTCCGATCAGCCGAATCTGGACCTTTCCGCCCGTCTGAGAGACCAATTTCTCCAAGATTATTCCCCTCCATAAGAACTCGCAGCCTGCCTGCGATCCGGTTCACGAATCCCATCCAGTTTGCGGTTCGTTATCTCAGTCTGAGTGTTGGTCGCTCTCCAGACGCCTTCATACGCTCCCAGCCGCTTTCCAATGGCCAGGGCAGTTGCTGACGTTTTCTTATTTTGCTGATGCATCAGGTAACCGCCGACGCCAAAAAGCAGAAATCCTGTCATCATATATCCAATCATGTATAGATCTTCCACATCCTCGACTGACATTTTCGACAGACACACAATCTTCCACTTCATCCAGGAATCCATTGTATATCCTGCGAACGATGTCCCGTCTGGACACGAGGGTTCCCCTTTGACCTGTCTTCCCGTCAGGAAAATTTGATCAATTGCGTTGAGAAACCAGCTGACCAGATCCATTATTTTCGGTTTCGGAAGATATGTAAAAAGATGCTCCAAAAGAGAATGAAAGACACAAACACAGGGCTGAAGCAGGATAGATAAGGGTAAGGTCGGGAGACAGAGAGAAACGCGTCCGCCTTCTTCGAGAGCTAGAAATAATGTCTCATCTGTCGATGCGTGCTTGCTGCAGATCTGCAGCTGGACTACTCACTGACCGATGACTTCTGCCGCAACCATTTCCTGGTGGGCTTACTGCTGCGGGAAGTGGGCGGGGCACTCCAGGAGCACAGAGACATCCGCCAGATCGCCATCCAGGTGCTGAAGGGACTGATGATCAAACACACGTTCGACGACCGTTACGCTGCTAAAGTGAGTGATGGAGACACTGTTTTTCCAATAAGATTCACTAAATCATACAGTGCCAGCTAGCAGAAAAAGGACATAAGTCGTAGCAACAGATAATTTCTTGTTCTTGCCTTTTTCTGACGTGGTCTGACTCCTAAACACATTTTTCTTTTTTGTTTTGTTTCAGAGTCACCAAGCCAGACTTGCCACGCTCTACCTGCCTCTGTTCGGCCTACTTCAGGAGAACGTCTACAGACTTGACATCAAGGACTCCTCTCCTCCCAGCAACAACAATGTACGCCTGCCACCTAATGCTTGAAATCCACATTGTAGTGGGTCTTTTTGTTGTTTTCCTTTGAGTCCGCCACTACGGTCTCTCAAACAAAGCCTATCTCTTCATTATCATTATCTGCGAAGAAAATATTTGGTTGTTTCTTTTGTGTCAGAATGTGAGGGAAGACTCCCTTATTCCAAACTCCATGGTTACTCCCCAAAAACCTGGAAGCTGCATAGAAAACGCTCTCCACAAAGATGTGTTTGGAGTCATCTCTGGGACAGGTGACTCCTAAATGCCTTGTTGCAGAATGAACCAGTAATTCTTCTACTATAATCACCAAGAGCATTAATGTGTGGCGCTCTTCTCCATCAGCCTCACCTCACAGCTCAACCCCTAACGTGAGCTCAGTTCACCATGCGGACTCCAGAGGCTCCTTGGTCTCTACCGACTCTGCGAACAGCCTCCAGGACAAAAGCAGTGACAAGGCCAACTCTTTGGAGAAGGTGTGTTCACCTGCAAAAATTCTGTATTTTTTAAAGGCGTCGTATGTTTGGGATTTAAAAATTGTGCTTCAATATGAAAACAGCTTTCCATGCTTTTTAGAAAGGATGCTAATAAGAACCAGAAATTCAAATTGAGTGTACTTTTACTTTGATTTCCCTAAATTATTAAACTGACTAATGTTAAAATTGACCTTCAGACTCTGACACAGTTTTCAGTTCCTGGTACAACCAACCTACATTATGTGTTAGAATGGCCTAGTCAAAGTCCGAATCTAAGTACAGTTAGGAATACGTACCTGTACTTATTGGTTTACAGTCCTTACACAATTTGACTGAGCTTAAATCTTTTCTTTCTTTTTTTTTAAAGAGGAATAAGGGAACCTTTCAAAATTACGACCAGCACACCTAGCAGACATAAGCCCTAAACACTTGCAGCAAAACGTGGTTTCTACACAGAAACCTTTTCACAATTTTGCACCCCCTTTGCGCTTGTTTCCCACATATAATCCTGAAATCTGTAATTGTAACATGGAAAAATATAAAAACGTAAAAGTATATTGTTGCAGGGACTGTATAGAGAATTAGAGCAGTTTCTTAAAACAATCATGCACTTTGTCCTCCAGCGTGGCATTTTCAAAGAAATTGCATTTTTTCAAAGTTCTCTATACATCCGGTCTTGACTTGTTTTATTTCATTTTTACATTAATGGCACCCTCTCCTTAAAGAGCCCCCACGCCCGCTCTCTGGCCTTGCAACTCCAACAAAGGGAGAAATTTACCAGGAGGCACTCAGTCAATGTGCCGCCTCTTCCCCTGGACGCCGAGGAGCAAGCTCCACCTCTGAACCGTGCAGCAAAGCGGGTCACTATGGACTTCTCTATTCTCACTGTTCCTCTGCTGGACAGAGACATTGAGAATCAGAAAGCGGCTGCACAATCAGGAGAGGATAGAATTCATGGGGGAAACGTACCGATACAAGTACTCAGTGTGACTTTTGTTGGCTCTCCTCACCTCTTGGTTGCAGCTTTACAGAGTCTTGATTTTCACTTTGTTTGACCTTTTTATTTGAAGTGTTTCCATTTCTTTGGTCTCCTCGCATCAAAATGAAAATTCCTTTTCGGGTATCTGTGCAGTATAACGGAAACCTTTCCAACCCTGACCTACGTGTTTCCCGCTCTATGCTGAAGTGGCAGCTGCACTGAATGGAGCTGTCTGACGCTTTGTGTGATTTTTCTTTTTAGAGTGGTGTGCTTGATTTGTTTAAGGTTATAATTTAGCGTATGCTTTGCCATGTAATACCAACATTTATTTTCTTTCCTCTGTCTTCTGTTGTCGTGCGTCTGAGCCAGTGTGTGTCAGCCGTGGGCAGCACAGTGCTGCGCTGTGACAAACTGGACCGGGAAGAGATCGGAAACCTGCTCATGTGCTTTCTACACATCCTCAAGAGCATGTCGGATGGTAGGACTTCATGTTGGACTTAGAGCTCCTTGAGAAAGTATTTATTTTTATCTTATTAGAACCACAAACTTCAGTGTAGTTCACTTATATATTTGACAGACCCCCACAAAATAGGGAATAATGGTAAATAAATGATGAATGAATGAATAGTCTTTCAGCAAACATCCTTACAGCTCATATGAATAAAAATATATTTTAAAAATAAAAAATGTTAAAAGGTCTGCTTAAAAAAATCAAATGTAACCAGCTGAGCTGTCGTAAACCAGACTAAATATTTTCTTTTTCATGTCAGTTAGTTTAAATCAACACAGATACTTCACAACATATGAGAATAAAACAACTTCTACACCTTTTTTTTATTTTTATTTGCTACTTTCACAAAAGCATCAAATCCCTCTTTTTACTTGTGTTAAATCATGAAAAAAAAAAA
The DNA here is from genome assembly GCA_032876305.1 of Orestias chungarensis. Classification (NCBI taxonomy): domain Eukaryota; kingdom Metazoa; phylum Chordata; class Actinopteri; order Cyprinodontiformes; family Cyprinodontidae; genus Orestias; species Orestias chungarensis. The sequence continues at coordinate 34,398 of JAVLVB010000566.1, read as the reverse complement.
AATCAAATCTGTGGTTATAAAATGTCAAAAGAAGAAAAGATTAAAGGGTTTTAATACCTAATAAACTTTATGTTGAGGCAGGCTAATTCCTCATTTTACTCATCTCTTACTGTTCTTTTTCCTTTTCCTTTGCCAACTTTAGAAGCCCTGTTTGCTTATTGGAACAAAGCCGCTCCTGCAGAGTTAATGGACTTCTTTACTCTAATAGAGTAAGTACCCACATGGACTGTCTCAATGAAGAGAACGTTTATAGCTCTTAAAATAAGTTCTTCCTGGTTGCTGGTTTCAAAGACACAGTGTGATGTTTGCCCTGAACAACGGCTTGACTCCTAATATCAAAACTCAGTTTTTAAATTAGTGGAGTTTTCTAAAATGCAGTTTCTGTTCAGAAACCCAATAAATATCTTCTTGTTTCCGTCGTGAAGTTCAGTTTTTTGCTCCTACTATGATAAGACGTAAACAACATTGAGCCAGTGACTATGGCACACTTTCTTTCAGACTGTCGTCGTAATCAGCACTAAAGCCCCAAACAGGTTGTATCAAAGAAATGACTGAGTCCTAAGTTACAAAATCTTCAGGAGAGCATTTTATGCTTACAATTTTTATTCAGATCATGTGAAAATTTAGGTGTAAAACAAACCTAACGGCTGGTATTTGAACGATTTATCCCAAGTCTTTGACGTTGAAAAGCCTCCTTGTGATCATCTTAATCCTTAGCTTCCTATTCAGATTCTTTACCGGATTCTGGGGGCTTGAATGCACAAAAATATGCACAAAAATACACTTTCAATCAGAGGAAACACGTTTATCCACAACTAAAGATCACCACACTTTCAGCCTAAATCTTTCAGGGGTATAAATCATGTTAGACTGCAAAATAATCTACACTTCTGAAAACGGTTAAACCAGAAAAGCCATTTGAGATTATTCAAAAACTGAAATCAATTTATTAAATAAGCATATTTACTTAATCCAATATACAGTACCATAATCATATCACCTAAGGTTAAAACACCATTTAAAAACAGCTACACTTAAGGTACTGATCAGCATTATGGTTGTGTAAGTTTTAATCCTTCAACCATTCTTTTTCCAACATACGTAGATTTTTGAAATGACGTACTGCAACCAGGCATTTTAAAACAACTACTAGATACGTGCACAGCTTTTAATTGGTTGGTCAACGCAGACCACGCAGTCTAAATGAACTTAATAAATTCTGCAAAGAACAGTGGTCTAATATTCTTATAGATCTCTTCAAAAATGTTTTTTATATTTCCTGTTGTTAGTGCATTAAGTTGAAAAATCTACAATTAGCAAAGTGCTGACTGCAAATTATTCCTCATTAAGATCCATTTGTATGTCTTCCTTCAGAATTTGCCTCTACCAGTTCAGATACATGGGAAAAAGATTCATTGCCAGGTAAAGTCTATGTAATTATATGGTTTACTAATCTAATTTCTAAAACTGTATTCATGTATCTTTTAAATGTGTGCAATAATTTACATCTGCAGCTACATGTATAACCGCTTAGAGGACATTTTAATCTTTAGCTGTTGGCTTTATCGTTTATCTGTAACACTGCTGCCAAGTTGTTTTGGGAGTATGGCCCTTAGCCCTCCTTGCATGGGTAAGACGTTTCTTCTTTCGTACCTCTTCCGTTATTTTAAACGCATGATGGGGGATTTTTCACATTTTAATCTATTTGCCTTTGTTTTCTCTGCCGCCTTTTTTTTAAATTTCAAATTATACTTCACACTGACTGAATGTGAACTTACGGAGACATCTACAGCTAAATTAGTGATGCCTGCTTTATGTAAATGCTTAAACTTATGGTGTCTAATGTTTTTGTATCAGGAGCCAGGAGGGTGCAGGGCCTGTAGCTGCAGACAGGAAGTCTCTGACTCTGCCTGTGTCTCGTACCAGGGCAGGGATCCTACATGCCCGTCTGCAGCAACTGGGAGCTCTGGAGAGTTCTCACACTATCAATAACAGTAAGATTTGGATTATGCTCAATGTACAAAAATGTTGAAAGATTAAGGTTAAATGTTATATCGTTTATTTTTGTTCCATGAACAACGGTTTTTGATCACTACAACTGAAACGTTTGATTCTGGATTGTGAGACAGACATGTGAATGAAGTCACGTTTCTCTTTTCTATAGACAACCTTACATTTACTGTAAGTGTGGTCTAAAGGATTTATTAACAAAGAATTTTACAATATATTTTAAGCAACTGAAACATGGAGTCAAAGAAACCTTTAACTGCAACATAACAGAGAAAACATCAGGGTTTGAAACTGGACTTTATTTTTGCTTATTGCTTGTTACAGTGATAAGTAAACCTACATATTTCCTTATTAGTGTACAGCATTCATATATGAATTATTTGTAATAATCTTATTACCGTACCTGATGGGAACCGGAACAAAACTAAAATACTCTATTTATTTACTTTATTTACCCAAACCTTCTAAATACTAACTGGACACTTGGTGCCACACGGTGGTTTCACAATGGTAAATAATGCTGATCACTTACCACCATTTACCACGTACTGAGTTTATGTTGTCCTGGAAATATTAGACAAAAACCATAACTTGCTATACTTTGTTTAAAAATTATTATACAGTCAAAAAGTCCAGGTAACCTTTTATTTTGGCCATAAGAGGGATGAATATTTGAGCTGACAAGAAGATGCTTTCCGGATATACCAGAAATGAAGTTTGATTTGTTTTCATAAGAGTAAAAGTATCTGTTTTGCAACATGACTTTAAATTTCCCCGTCAGAATTTTGCAGAATCTAAACATTTGCTGACGGATTGCCTAAAGTAAGGATTGATAAAATCTAGTAGATTCAAATCTACATTGATCTGAGCATCAGATAATTACATTTGAATGAAGGGATTTTACTTGTAAATGTGTAATAAAGCAACATTTTATTCTTCATATTTGCTTGGTTAAAGTCTCGTATTATGCTGACCTCTAGTGGTGAATATTTTATAAATATTTATATAAATATAATATTTTTCTGATTCAATAAAATCAATGAAAATGAAATAATCTACTTTTTTAGTCGCTTAAAATGTTAATGAATTGTGTATTTTCAGTGTACTCCAATTCAGAAGCAGACGTTAACAGCCAGTGCCTGCTGGAGGCCAACGTGTCCACAGAGGTCTGTCTGACTGTGCTGGACACTCTCAGCACCTTCATCATGGGATTCAAGGTACTTTTCTATGCACATACAGCTTTGGCATGTTTGAAATCTAATGCTTGGTCATCAAGTAACATCCTCTTCCTCGCGTTTTCAGACCCAGCTGAATTCAGATCTGGGCCACAACCCCCTGATGAAGACTGTGTTCCAGGTGCATCTGTGCTTCCTGCAGATCCCTCAATCAGAAGCTGCCCTCAAACAGGTCTTCACCTCCATCAGGACCTTCATTTTTAAGGTAGATAACCTCCTGTTTTTATACAATCAATTGACTTCCTTCGTATTTATCATCCAAATCCTTTGTAACCGTGTCTTCCAGTTTCCCTGCACGTTCTTCGACGGTAGGGCCGACATGTGTGCCTCGCTCTGCTATGAAATCCTCAACTGTTGCAACTCCAAACTGAGCTCCATCCGGAGTGACGCGGCCCATCTTCTTTACTTCCTAATGAAGAGTAACTTTGACTACACAGGCCGCAAGTCATTTGTGCGAACCCACCTGCAGGTATGAGAGACTAAAATACTGTTATCACAAAACGTCTAAAGCCTTAAGGGATATTATTCATTTTTCCAGCTGTCACAGTGAGTTGTTTGTGTTCGTAAGCAGGTAATCTTTCGTACTTCCCTAACTTGATGCCATTTTTTCATGGATCTTTCCTTCATTAGGTGGTAATAGCTGTTAGCCAGCTTATAGCGGATGTCATTGGAATTGGAAGTACTCGTTTCCAGCAGTCTCTGTCCATCATCAATAACTGTGCCAACAGTGACAAGAGCATAAAGGTGGGTCAGTTCTCCTCATTGTTCAAACTACCTCTGTGGGCTATGCGATGCCAATCATTTTTAAAAGAGATATAATATTAATAAGGAATTACAGCGACATACTGATGGAGGTATGATAATTTGCTTTTCTAAAGCTTCCTGACATCTGGTTGACCTTTAATTCCTAAATGCCCAAAAGTTTGCAGAGTCAAAGTGAGGCCCATACGAAAGCTTAAGCTTACCCATATAGGAGAATAAAGAACGCGACGTTCCCCAGTCACAGACAGCAAATGTACAACAAAATGGCTAAAAAGGCAACAAATTAGGGAGCTGGAATCTTTATTAGAATCTCTTAACTACTAATACTACTAAATAAACCAGTTTACTTTCTACCTCGGCTATAATTTTGCCACATAAAAACAAATAAACTACAGAAGCATCCAAAGTCAGGAGTCAAATAGCCTTTCAAAGTTAAACTACTTTGTCATTATTGTCTAAGGAAAAAGGTACAAATAAATAAAACTTTACAACAGAAATTTACAAAAAAACAATTTTACAATCCTGGTAGCACACAGCATTTCCATCGGATGTGAAGGACCTCACTAAGCGCATCAGGACGGTGCTAATGGCCACCGAGCAGATGAAGGAGCACGAAAGCGACCCTGAAATGTTGGTGGACCTCCAGTACAGCCTGGCCAAGTCCTACACAAGTACCCCCGAGCTCAGAAAGACCTGGCTGGACAGCATGGCTCGCATCCACAATAAGAACGCCGACCTTTCTGAGGTAAGGAATCATGTACAGTATGTGCTGCATCTTCGGGTTGCAGGGAGCATTTGTGTCGGCGGTAATTTTGATGCTCATTTCTTCATTAATTTGTTAAGAATCATAATTTCTCTTTGTCTGAAAAGTTCAAGTGTGTCAATAACAGAAAAACAGAAAATAAATCTGTGGGGAGATATCATGTGATGTTGCTCCGACCTTTGTCTCTGTTTCTTCCTGACCCTCAGGCAGCCATGTGCTACGTTCATGTTGCCGCTTTGGTCGCAGAGTATCTGTGGAGGAAAGGTGAGTGTAGGAAAAAGAGGTGGGGCTTCCTGAGCATTAGTTATCTTACTTGGATGCGAATAATAACCTTTTGAACTATGTCTATTACATTTATTGTCCTTATTATGGAGACCATAACATGACTCATTAGTAACCTTCCCGCAGGATTATTGTTTTCCTCAGTAGTTTCATCATTAAACACAGTATACCAGGAAACTGCCATTCTTCCTAATGTTCACCATTCCGCTTCTACTTGATGTTTATATCACTGGATATTCAAAAACATAAAATAGGATTCAGTGTTATTTGTTTGTTTTTTTTAGCTGTCAAAATGCACGTTGAAAAACACAACACCGGTTCATTCACAGTGAAATTCATCTGACACGTGTTCAAGGGTCATCCTTCCTGCATTTAAAATGTCTCCATGTCATTTACCCGATAACATCTTCTCCCTGGTGTTTGTGGCATAATAAAGCAGGTATCTATGAATATCAACAGCTGATCGCAGCTCACAGTGTTGAGAAGCATCAACATGACGTCTGTAGCAGAGAAACAACTTCTGAATTTAAGCCAATGGTTTATGATTTCAACCTATATGTGATGCAACAGTGTACCTGCAGTTACTTGTACAGAGACATAAGAGGTTATTTGACAACATCTTGAGGTAAAGGCATTTTTGAAACTATTTAAACCATTTTAGGTCTTGTTCTGTAGGGTTATTTATACAAAAGCTGATGATTATTTACACAGGAAGTGTCGTCTGGAGATGATTTACCTCGATGAAAGGTTTAATATTTAGTGCCGTCTTATTAAAGTGCTGCATTTTTTTCGCCAGTTAAAAAAAAAATGCTATCAGACTGAATAATATATATATTTAAACAGGTAACAATGTTTTTGATTATTTTTCTTTTAAATCCTAGAAAAACACATTTTATCCAGATTATATGACTAAGCCAAAAAAAAAAGAGAAAATCACTATCATTTATGATTAAGGTGGGGCATAAAACAAAAACAAAAGAAATAAAATAGCTAGAAAATCAAGCCCTTGCTTCATGAAATTATTAGTATAGATAGTATTAGTTTTGGTTTGTGCCCATTCAAAGTTACATATTGTTTTAAGTACAAGTCTATGGGAATTCACCAAATTCAAATTGTATTTACAATCAATTTATTCCTTAAATATTCATTTGAATGATTTTATCAATACATTTTTTGATTTTTTTATGACTTTTAATGCCTTGTTTGGCCAAAACAATGTTAGACAAAGACCCATTAGATTCACTTATTATCCATTTTCAGTGTATCCATCTCCTGTTGGCGCTTGTTTGAGACGCATCTGGGCACTTTGTGTGTTCCAGGCATGTTTAGACAAGGCTGCTCTGCATTCAGAGTCATCACTCCAAACATTGATGAAGAAGCGGCCATGATGGAGGATGTAGGGATGCAGGATGTTCATTTCAGTGAGGTTAGAACTCCTAAATGATTTATTTTTAAATGCTCATTTTGTTTTTTTTGTTTTTTCTCTGGTGTCATGAAATGTGCCGTGTTGTAAAATGATTCGTTGGAACACTTTTATGTAGAGTTGGGTTATCTTAATTCTGCTTTTGTGTAACTGTTCAGGAGGTCCTGTTGGAGCTGCTGGAAGAGTGCGCAGATGGGCTCTGGAAGGCTGAGCGTTATGAGCTCATTGCCGATATCTACAGGCTCATCATTCCCATCTATGAAGAGCGCAGAGACTTTGAAGTAATGTGAATGCTGCAAAAATCTCTTTTTTACATTCTGACATCTCTACCAATGAGCTTTCAGTTGTGTATCTGAAAAAGACTGGAATAAAGTGAAGAGAAAAGGTTTTAAGACGGGTAAATTGTTGATGTTAACTACAAATTGAGTCAATATGAAATACTGCTGGCTTCGTCAATCTAGAGCTCCAGTTTTTACCTTATGCAGTGAGGACAATAATCAGAATGCTGGGATAGATTGAGAAGATTGGACTAGGATTAATCTAACGTGGTGACACAAAACATTCTCACATAACAACAATTACCAAAAAATAATAGATAACATCTACAAACCTTTAGATCAGGGGTCTGCAACTTTTACAACCCAAGGGCCTATTCTTTCCCTCAATCTAACCAAAGAAAGCTTGTTTGTATTTACAGTTGGAAATGTGGTGACATTTTTGTCAGGAACCACCATTGTATATCTATTTTTATGTGTCAAACACAGTTAAAAGGTAAATGAGGATGAGAACATGTTTTTCTATAGAATATTAATATTTTTGAAATAAAATAAAAAGTCTCTACTTTCCAATGTAATGATGTTATTCGATATATGATTCTGCCAAAAACATTTAAAATAACGTCGTCTATTGCACAATTACTAGTTGTTTTTCCTTTTTCTGTGACTTTTCTGTGGTAACAATTTCTAAAAACCCTTTTATATACGTGGAACAGAAATTGACCCACCTTTACGACACACTCCACCGTGCCTACACCAAAGTGATGGAGGTGATGCATACTGGAAAGAGACTGCTGGGGACATACTTCAGAGTGGCCTTCTTTGGACAGGTGAGGCTCAAAAGCATTTCTTGAATCTTAATACAGTTAAATTATGCATGTACCGCTGCACAAAAAAGCCTCAGAACTATATTATTGATAAATGAATCTTTTTGATTAAAATTTCTTTCCTTTTTTTTTTAAACCTGCTCCCAAAGGCGGCGGTAAGTGTTCAGAAGTGTTGCATCTTCTGTGTTGGGGCTTGATCATCTTGTAGGAATTTTGTTTATAATTTGGGGGGCTAATTAGTGTACACTAATTAGTGTATAATTTTTTTTCTTTTGTCTTTATTGAATCTGGTGGTCAGTATGGATTATAAAGCAAGATAATTCATTGACATTTTAGTTTCACTCTACGGTTATGACACTAGATGGGTTACTACATGAATTAGAAAATCATCTGAGTCTCTTCACCAATTTTTTAAAGTGGTTGTACATTATCTATATTAACCTGTTGTTTAAAGGCTTTAAATTGGGGTAAGTGTAAAAATACAGTGTGTTCAACTTTATGGTCCTAATTCCGGTTACTCTAATATCACAAAAGGTGTCCCTCAAGGCTTGGTATGAGAGTACCTATTAATTTCTACTCTGATAACACAGTTGCTCAGTTTGATTGTCAGCCTGCTATTTAGTCAAAACAAGTTACTTGAACTAAATTGGTTTATATCAAGCTCAAATCAAAACAGTTTTATAAAAATCAAGATTTGTTATTTTCAGATTATTACTTTATGCTTTGCATTTTATTATTTATATTTGTTTAAAATTCATTTCATCTAAGGATAGGACTCCATGTATTAAGATTTTACAGACAAACAATAAAGATATATATCCGGCTTGTGCTGCAGGGCTTCTTTGAGGATGAGGATGGAAAGGAATACATCTACAAGGAGCCGAAATTTACTCCGCTCTCTGAAGTTTCCCAGAGGCTTTTAAAGCTCTACTCTGACAAGTTTGGCCCGGAGAACGTCAATATCATTCAGGATTCTGGCAAGGTGGAGTCCTGTCCGTTGTGTTTTGGCCGACTTTTGTAAATCTGCTGGTTTAATTATTAGAAAAGTCATTGTTGGAGGTGCAGTGAAAAATGAAACAGAAAACTTGAGTGAATCTGGTCATTAATAAGCTTTTTTTAACCATTGGTAATAAATGCAGCCATTTATTACAGCTTTATCTGACTTCCTAGAAATCTAGGAGTAATGGGATACAGTGGCTTATGATAAAGAAAAGTGTGGCACCAGTGGGTAAACAGGTTCGGCCAATCGGCTGTCACCACCCATGCTGGTGCAGGTAAACATAAGTAACCAGGTCAGCTTTCAATGCCAGCTAATAAATAAACAATAAATCCACTGCTTCAGGATTGTGGTGATTCTTTCATAGCTTAAGTCATATCCTACCACTGGACAGGTCAGACAAACCAGCGCTAAAAGTGTTTAATTTCAGGATGCCAAATAATTATGCTTGTTTATCATTTGTACCTTTTGTAGTTTACATTTTAGTGTATAAAGCGATGTGTTTTTTTATTGATCATGGGTTGTGCAGCTCATAAACAAACACTAATTTCATCCCTTTGCCAACTCTTTGCAGAAATGTGGTTGTGTGACTTTTTCTGTATTTATGGGTACGAAACAAATCTATAGGCAAGATGGTAATGCCAGATAAAAAAGAAAACTGGGTTCAAAGTTGCACCATTACCACAGTTTAGATGAAACAAACCATGGTTGGACATATAGAAAGAAGTGCTCTCTAGGACGGTTCTCTTATAAAAACATATAACTACATTTTCTTCACACTAACACCAATAAACCTCTAACCTTTGCACAGGTGAACCCTAAAGACCTAGATTCAAAGTATGCCTACATCCAGGTGACCCATGTGACCCCTCACCTAGACGACAAGGAGCTGGATGACAGAAAGACTGACTTTGAGAAGAGCCACAACATCCGGCGCTTCGTGTTCGAGACGCCGTTCACTGTTTCGGGCAAGAAGCAGGGGGGAGTGGAGGAGCAGTGCAAAAGGCGCACAATACTAACCAGTAGGTTGAGCGCTGATCAGTTTGTATTGGGTGATGATGCGGCATTGCCTATCACTGTAACGAAGTTCAGAAAACAAAAGCCAGCAACGTCTTCCTTGTTGACGTTTCTTGTTGATTACAAAGTATGACTGTCCTGCCAGCCTCTGTAAATTTAATCAGATATGCGAAGGTGGGGCTTATTACTCTTGTATCCACGACATCTCAAGGTTCAGACGTTATCTCGCTGCATAAATAAACATGTTTACTCATAATGACCTGACAAACTTCTGTAAGTTTGCATTCATTGATGCAGTTGTAATATCCTGTAGAAATGCTACAATAGCTGTATATGAGCAATAATCCCCTGCAATCCTCTGCTTTTTCTCACCCACTCAGCAACCCACTGTTTCCCTTACGTTAAGAAGCGCATAGCAGTCATGTACCAGCACCAGAGTGACCTGAGCCCCATCGAGGTGGCCATAGATGAAATGAGCGCCAAGGTGGCCGAGCTGCGGCTCCTTTGCTCGGCCTCCGAAGTGGACATGATCCGGCTGCAGCTCAAGCTACAGGGATGCGTCAGTGTTCAGGTACGGCAGATAAGGCTTGTAGTCGTCCTAAAAAGGCAGAAGGACTGTAAAGACATTTGACATCTGTGTTTTTTTTTTGTTTTTTTCAGGTCAATGCAGGTCCTCTCGCGTATGCCAGAGCCTTTCTGGATGACAGTAGTGCCAAAAAATATCCAGACAACAAGGTCAAACAGCTAAAAGAGGTCTTCAGGTACTGTTTACTGGCGAGAAACCTCCCACAACCGAGATCTGCCTCCTTAAACTAGAAAACAATACCACAAAGTTAACAAATGTCAACAATCTGGGATTCATATGTTTTTAGCCACCCTAAATAAAAAATAAAATTACACATCCCTCCAGGAATCACTTAAAATTAAATAGATTTACTTACTTTTCATTAAATCTCTGTATAAATTTAGCTGTTCTGTAAAGCTTCAGAGGTTTTTGGTGGCAGTGCACAGATAATTAGTAGTTGGTTTAATATGTTGGTGGAGATCTGACTCTTTTGCAAAGGTTTTCTCTCTCCCACAGAACAGAAACTATTACCAGACAACCAGAGCTATAGTGGAGTGGTTTAGCTCAAGGCATTTTTTGGTTAAATGTACCTTTTTACTTAGCTTCAAACTCACAGTTTTGCACTATTTTCTGTTGGTCTGTTACTTAATAATCTAATAAAAGACAACACGAATTGCTGCTCTTTACATTGCAATCATTACACGTGGCACCAATGCCCTTGTCTTTACGTCTTCAGGCAGTTCGTGGACACTTGCGGTCACGCGCTGGGTGTGAATGAGCGCCTGATTAAAGAAGACCAGCAGGAGTATCATGATGAGATGAAGGCCAGCTACAGGGACATGATCAGAGAGCTGTCAGCCATCATGCATGAACAGGTATGAACCACCAAATATGGTCATTAATAGGACAAAGATTGCTCAACATTTGTGTAATGTTACACCGAAACTGAGTTTTAAACTAATTTGTCCCAAAGTCTAATAAATCTGATAAGCATTATTAACCATGTTTTCTTTTTTTGTGCTCTCTTTGTGCTTCCCCTGAGCAGATTGGAGGGTAATCCTGTTGAATTTTATTTTAAAAAGTTTAAGAATTTGTTGTATTAATCCTTTTTTTTTTTACCAATCAATTATGTGAGGAAGAAATTTTGTAAATCTATTTTAAAATTGTCAACAAATCCCTGTGGTTGGTCAGATCTATGGATCAGAACCAATCCATAGATAGAATATTGTCACCATCTTTGATCGGGTTTTGAATTTGATAAGAATTATAACATTTTTGATTTATTTTCAAGCTTAAAATGTAAATAAACTTTGCGTGAATTTAAATCAAATGTCATTGAAATCTCTGTAATAAATATAAATTTGCAATTAAAATACAAAACATACTCCTATTGGATAGCTCCAATTAACATCTACTGTAAAACTTGTAGGTTGAAATCAAATTACATGCCATTTAATTCCCCTAAATTGCTTTAGGCATAAAACAGAACGTTGCTGTTTGCATTGAATTAAATCATTGAAATCATGTGAAATGTAATGAATTGAAATGTTTTTCCTAGATAAACCCGGTGGAAGACGGTACAAGGAGTACTCTGTCCGACTCTATGGGAATTTTTAACGCCATCAGCGCCACGCCGGGGACCAACTCGCACGGCTCAACCGTCCTCTGAGACGGCTGCGTCACCTCTGACCTCCATCACCCCTAGCGACCAGTTAAGAGGAAAATTAAAGCAAATTTACAAAACTCTTGTCTATTATATCTCTCCAAGTGACCATTTAAAAAAATATATTTATATATATATTTCC
>JAVLVB010000566.1:0-22337 GCA_032876305.1 Orestias chungarensis | reverse complement strand
GGGGTGGGGGACTATTTACAACAGAGGACCAACTGCACACCTAGTAGTCATCACGTGTACTATTTTTAAATGACTTTTTCTAAAAAGAACAATTTCCCACCAAGACCCTGTTAGAGCAGATTCATTTTGTATTTCCTTCTTTCTTTCTTTCTTTTTTTTTTTTAAAGAAATCAATCCTCTATTTTAGGCCAACGGTGCTGTCTAAAGCCAAGGGATCGCAATATTTTGACCTGGTCTACAAAACGTGCGTGCAATATTTCGCTGCTACCAAGGCTACCTACAAAAACAACAGTACAGTCTCGCGCCAAAGATTACAGTAGACCTAAAACCAGGACGAGGGTGTGTGTGTTTTTATTCAGCTTCTTCTTTGTCTGTTATAAAGATTTTTATCAAAGAGCTTAAATTAAATAAAAAAAACTTTTTACTCAGTGCCTGTAAATATGTTTAAGATTGAAAAAAAATGAATAAAACCACGTATACAACATCTTCGTCTATCTCTTTCCTTTAAATAATAACCCAGTAGGACCAGATTGTGGCCTCAGGTATATAGGTACAGGTTGTGGAGGCAAAAGCACACGGATACCTCAGTATCCTGATCCGAGAGAAAGGCACCTAACATTAGATAAACATCCCAATTATTAGATATTACACCCTTTAAATCCTGTCTAGAAAAATAGAAGCCGCTGCAAAGTATGGATCAACTTTTATACTCTCTAAAGTCCAAGTGTGTGTAGGCTCAAGTACCTCAACACTTCCCAATTAGATCGCCGTACTCTTCTCACTTTCCAATGCTAAGCGACGTATTTAATTGTTTCACATCAGTGGATTCAGCGGTCAGCTGCATCGCTACATGCAGAAAGTGATTTAGTTGTAGATATGATGCAGTAAAAGAAAAAGTACGAGACAAACCAGTTCGCAATGTATAGTGTTCACTTTTCTTCTTGATCTCCAGAAGACCCTAAAAGTTCATGAGTTAGAAAATAGCATTAGAACAACAAAGCTTTTGTTCAGACACAAGAAGTCTCACTTCAACATGACCCGTTTGGACTCAAACCACGTTGTTCTTAAAATTAAATTACTCACAATAAGCTGAATATTCAGAATTTTTACTCAAGTAAAAGTAGCTGTACTTTATAATGACATTGCTCTACTAAAAGTAAAATTATAGTGTGGGAAAAATACTCTTAAAAGCTACTCAAGTAAATGTAAGTAGTGTGATGTAAGAGCTTTTAGCTAAATATGCTCTTTAATGCCAACAGCCGCCATGCAACCAGTTTTTGTCTTAGGATTTTGTGTTATGAGCTTTGACCGACATCAAAATTCAATGTGTGAACTAAAACCATTTCTGTTTTTTACACTGAACACGCCAGCTCTATGCTAAATCAGAATATGAGTAGAATAAATTATAGTTTGAAATAATACACATAAATATGATTGCCTGAGTAGTAGATAGAGTTCACACTCGTGTAAAATATTCACATCCTTTTAATATAATATAGAGCATGTCTTTACTTTTTTATGCTTATCTTTATATTCAGTCATAAATCAAATGTGAGAAGATAATGATTTTTTATCAATCTGATATTTACAATTCTGGATATGTTTGAGAAGAAAAGCAGAGTAAATCATACACACATGTTCCATGTGCCTTTGGTGTTATAAATATGTGTAACTTTATTATGGTTGACAACCCAAAGATTGCTGCTGTTATCATCTCCCCTGACTGAGACACCTAATCTGTAAAGCAGGATCTGATTATTGCACTTGCTCTTTACCGAGTCATAAAATAAATAATCCCCAACACATACACATGGCTTTGATAAAGAAGCTGGGGAATGATATGGGTTTTGCTGAAGCAAATGTTGCTCCGTTCCAGAGTCCACCATCAGTGGGTGTTCCAGGAGGTGGAGGGGAGGTTAGATAAGGCGCCGGTCGGTTCGGGTTTCAGTCTTAAGAGTCTTGGACGCTTGCCACTCATCTCTGTTTGTGTAAAAATAAGTTGATTGATTTAGAAATCCAGGGGGGCAAAAGCTGCAGCCATGGCTGGTGAGTAACAGTCCTTTTGAGTAATAACAATTTCAGGTTTCTTGTCTTAGTTTGTTTCATTTCTGTCTAAACCAAAACATAAATACATCTAAGAATAAAAAGGCCCAATGAGACTTATATGGTCATTTTTTTTTTCTGCAGATAAAGAAAAAAAGAAGAACAAAAGAAGAAGTGTAAGCTCCAGTTTCCACTATCGTTCTGCCATGTCGACGATTTGCTGCTGCGATTGTTTCAATCTCACTTTACCCCGTTTGTTTCTACCAGGCCACTGTATGCGGGTATCCGCTCAGCATCTTTTTGATTGTTGTCAACGAGTTCTGCGAGCGATTCTCCTACTATGGCATGCGAGGTACGTGTCATAGAAGTAAAACACGCCTAATTCTCCAAACTAGCTTCTTCTCACACTTTCATCGAATCATGCCATACAAAATTCTGATGAAATGTAAAGATAATAAACACACAATGCTGAATCTGAAAATACTACCTTATTTTTTTAATCCTGCAGCATTACGGTGTTTTGAAGAATTGATTTAAATCATATACAGAAATAATAAATCTATTTTAAATTAAATGGATTTTAAAGAATTATAAACCTATTAAATCCTACCCCACTGTTTATCGGCGGATCCATCTTTAACCATTGTAGATTTTTCATGAATCATGCAAACTGGTACTATTGATAGTTGTGACAAAATGTAAATCAAGAGGTTTGAATACTTTTTTGTTGCGCTGTATGTGGGTGCATGAGAAAAAAAAAAGGTTCCACTCAAACATTGCTCTTGGTCATCTCTGATTCTAACCTGAGTTTATTTCGTATTAGCTGTGCTGGTGTTGTACTTCAAGTACTTCCTGAAGTGGGACGATGACTTCTCCACCACCATCTACCACACCTTTGTGGCTCTCTGCTACCTGACTCCCATCCTGGGCGCCATAATCGCCGACTCGTGGCTTGGGAAGTTCAAGTGAGTCCCCTGAGGAAGTTAAAGAGTGTCTCAAAGAGTCGGCTCTTATTAGATTCTGACCCTGTCAATCTATATCGGTAGAATACAACTGGTTCACAACTCTGTATTTTGTCCGCCTCCTTCTGCACAGGACCATTGTTTACCTGTCCATTGTTTACACGCTGGGGCAGGTCATCATGGCCGTCAGTGCGGTCCATGACATCACGGACACGAATAAGGACGGCACGCCTGACAACATGACCTTTCACATGTAAGCGAAACACTCTGAGAGCTCAACACAGTCATATGACACTCAACTGGACCAGCGTATGCTTACGATGCGTGGCGGCTGTGTTTTCCCCCGCCCAGAGCTCTGTCCATGGTAGGCCTGCTCCTCATTGCGCTGGGAACAGGAGGCATCAAACCGTGTGTGGCTGCCTTTGGAGGGGACCAGTTTGATGAAGATCAGGTTAGATGTCGCACAGAGATCTACTAAACAACAAAGCGTCACAATGAAACAGTATTGATCAAAAACCCATTTGGGTTTACAACATTCAGATGGAAAATATTGGTATTTATTAACGCTAATTGATATTAGAATAGTCAATGCAAAACTCTATGTGCCACATATAATATCACATACAGTCCCGACTGAAACGTCGAAGTGGCGCCATCATGCTGTAGAGATACACCTCCTCTGCAGAGATGGAGAAGTATTTCATTTATTGATTCGTGAAACTTTCACAAAAAAATATTACGCCTTATATTTTGAAACCCAGGTTGAAGTTTTTGGCCCACCTTTGAGTGGCCGAACACTGAAACATGGTGATGGAAGCATCAGGCTGTGGGAACGATTTTCTTTAATTGATTTTGAAGGATGAACGGAGATAAAAACACAAAAGAAGATGTGAGTTGCCACTCGTTTTAGTTTAAACAGCCCATGAAGAAGAGCTAAACAAGTAACCTCACTGAAGCTGATAACAGTCATTATTCGGGTTAATCAAAGAAATTTATGCTGCACTGACTTTGGCCTTAAGATAACTTAGAGATAAAGAAGCCATTTCTCCAAAAGCGACTAGTTTAGCTCATAAAATAGAAGGAATCAAGAGGAAGTATTTACTAAAATTGGATGATAAATGGTTTTGAGAACAACCACTTGTGAGGTAACAGATAAATAGTCATTCAAGAACTGAAAGTGACACCTCTTCTAAATGTATTCTCAGTATCATTAGTTTTACCGCTGTATTTTGTTTGTGCCATAAAACACAAACAGAGTTAAAGGGAAACATCTATGTAGCCGCTGACCTTTCTTCTCATGTGCAGTTATCAACCAAACCTGATCAGCACTTTCTCTCTGTGCTCTATCCCCGTTAGTTGTTTATTAACAATAACCGCAGCTCATTTATGTTCTTTGGTACATGTTCAAGGTGAGCGATTGAAGGCTCACCTTGTGCAATTATATAAGAAACCAAAGGAGAAATTCTGTAAAGTTATCATCATAAAAGCCCTGATCCTTTAAGTTTATATGATAAATTTTGAATAAAGTATTTCAAACCACTTTAATGTATTATACTTTAATTTTTGTGTGAAGTGGTAGTAAAATGGTTAATGTTTAAATTATAAAATTATTGGTGTAATTCTTGGCTCCATCTATGTTCCCTTTAACTCTGTAACACTTCCTGGTCCTTGCAGAAAAAAAAGTATCCCCACAGCATGATACTGCCAATAACATCTCTCAATGTAGGGATTATATCTTCAGGGTGATGTGAATTGTTTAGTTTCCACCAGAAATAAATTGCATGTAGGTCAGAATGTTAAATTTTTTGGTCTAGTCTTGAAAGAATTTGTGGATTGATTTTTTTTCTTTATTTCCTTGATAATAAATGATTGCCGCCTGATTCTAAGCATAAAATCACTGGTCAAACTGTCCCATCCAACAGGAGAAGCAGAGAAGCACCTTCTTTTCCATCTTCTACCTGTCCATCAATGCAGGCAGTCTGCTGTCCACCATCATCACCCCCATCCTCAGAGGCAGGGACGCATTCTTATTGCCGTCACACATACATTGAAACACGTCAGATCCTCGCCGTTAGGGCTTGACTGTGTTTGTGTGTTTTGTGATTTCCAGGTCAGAAATGTGGCATCCACACTCAGCAGCAGTGCTACCCACTGGCGTTTGGAGTTCCTGCTGCTCTTATGGTGGTCTCTCTGAGTAAGACCCTCGTTTGACTCAACTCGCGGTAACGAAGCGGTGCATTCAGGGAAACATGTTCCAAGACCTCCCATATGTATCTTTCTAGTTGTCTTTATCATTGGAAGCGGGATGTACAACAAGACCGCTCCCACTGGCAACATCATGGTGAAAGTCTGCAAATGCATCTTTGTAAGTTCCTCCCCAACAGTTATTCCATATAGGTTGGTTCAGAACATCGGCTTACATCTCCATGGCCTCTCCTGTTTTTGTTTAGTTTGCTGTCAAGAACCGATTCAGGCATCGTTCTTCCGCGTATCCAAAGAGAGAACATTGGATGGACTGGGCCGACGAGAAATATGACGTAAGTAGAGGAACCTAAATATGAGTGGCAGAAGAAACAAACAGGAAAAAAACATTTTTATGAGCTTTTCTTTTGCCGTCTAGAAACTCCTGATTGCCCAGGTGAAGATGGTATTGAAGGTTCTGTTCCTCTACATCCCCTTGCCGATGTTCTGGGCTCTCTTTGACCAACAGGTAAATGTTTGACACCATAGACTCAGCCTGGAAAAAAAAGGATATATTTTTCTTCCTAATATTTTTGCCACCGAAAACATTTCCAACCGGTTGGATCAAAGTGTGAAGCTAGTGGTGGTGGAGAATCATAGACAGAACTTTATAATGAACCTGTCCCCTTTTAATCCTTGGTATACCTCAAAAACTGTTTTTCAGGGCTCAAGATGGACCCTCCAGGCCACCACCATGGATGGTAACTTTGTATGTTTTCCTATTTTTTGCTTCTTCATCTCCAAAACTCTGCACTCGGAAAGGACGATTACTCAACAATGATTATTTCTCTCTTCAACAGGGCTTGATGGTAATCCAGCCTGATCAAATGCAGGTAAGGTTGTTATCAATTATTACATTCACCCACTGCTGACGCGCTGATTGAATCAAGCGACAGCCTTTTGATGTCCCCCCATTTCCTCCCCACCAGACCGTCAACCCAATCCTGATCCTGATCTTGGTCCCAATTATGGACTCTATAGTCTACCCGCTCATTTCAAAATGCAAATTAAACTTCACGTGAGGCATTTTCTTTATAAACATTTCAACTTTATCTGGTCTAACTTGTTGTGAACCACGGTTCATGGTGGCTGACTGAGTGTGTTGGGTTCTGTTTTCTAGTCCATTGAAGAGAATAACTGTGGGGATGTTCCTTGCTGCCCTTGCCTTCGTGGCTGCTGCCTTGATTCAGCTACAGATTGATGTAAGTGACATATCAACATTGAAGCGTATGTTGCAAACATTTAACACGAACAAAGCTCAAAAGCCATGATTTCTTTCTTTTTCAAGAACACCCTCCCTAAATTCCCATCGAGCATAGTGCAGCAAGCTAAATTCATCAACATGGTGAACAGGTCCATAAATATCAACGCTGGAGAAAATGTTTTCGAATTGCCGTCTTTTGAGGTACAAACACATAGGGGATAACTTAAAGGTTTTACCCCCATTGACAACCCAGTTTAAAAAAAACTCCTTTTCTCTTACAGGCCAGCCCGGATTACTTTGAATATACGGAACCATTTGAGCTGATAGTAGATTCTGGCTCACCTGATCTAATCAGCTTAGCAGATGGCACTCGAAACACCATCGTCATCATTGAAGATAAACTCAGGAATTTAAAGGTAAGCATGCTAGTCAGATGATGATCAAGTTGAATGTTATTCCCATTATGAATATTTGACAGAACCACCACATAGAAAGCGTTCTCTGTTCACAGTTCAGTGATATCACCGCAAAGCCGGAGGAGGGCGCCAACGCTATTAGGTCAGTTTCAATTTGGTATCGTTGACAATACAAGTTTCTCGTGCATTGCCATTTTTTTCTTGCTAAAATCTGCTTTCACATTAATATAATTAAAGCTTTTTTATTTTATTTACTATTAAGACCCCAAACCTTGACCAAAGGCAGGTTTATTAACCTTGCATAAAAGTTATTTTCAACGATCAGATTCCTAAAGGCGTGTGAAACTAGCAAAAACTAGCTAAGGGAAACAAACACCGTTGATGTGTAGTGTGTGATGTTTAGCAATTTAAATGTTTTCTAATGTTCTAATGTGTCAGTAATTTTGATAAAAGGTCATGGAATAAATCCAAACAAATCTATTGAATTAAATATTTTTCCCAATTGTTCCTGCATGAAAAAGAGGGTCTGGGTGTCTAAGGGGTTCAGAATAGTGGTAAGGCCTTACTGTGTTGTTGTCAACAATAAATACTGGAAAGAAAATGCAGGTTGGGGTATGTTCAGTGGGATTACCAGGCGGTAGAAAAATATATGAAATAGCATTAGCTTGTCAAACCTAATTTTTGCATCACTGAGTTCTCCTTTTAGATAAAGTTTAGATCTCATGCCTGAGTGCCAATGTGCAGCATTATCTGGGTGGGTAACACAAGTAGCCCGAAGAGTTTATAGTTTTTATGAAGGTTGAAAAGTTACTTAGTGTTGCTTTAATAATCGTTCAACATTTCTAAAGAGTGAATGTGTGTCACCTCTGTTTATTGTGTTTATTTCAGATTTTTTAACGCCTTCAACTCCGATTTGAACGTAACAGTAGGCCAGGGAACGTATGGGAACATCGTTAGCAACAACATGTCAGCCTACGTTAATGTGTTGCATGGAACGTAAGTTCAGTTTACTTTGACTGCTATGCATAGTTCCCCTAAAGAAATGTCTTTTCTCTTACTGGTACTCTGTTGTTGTACAGGTCTGAGTTTGTGGTCAAAAATAATGCTGGGACTGAATGTGTCTTCAGTCGGACGTTCGGCTTTGGCAGTTCCTACACTTTCCTCATCCCACCAACTTTCACATTTGGAGAAAATGTAACTTTTAAAACCAGTCTGTGCAAAATAGACGGGAGATTTTTATTTTTTTTTACTTGAACTAAACTCTGTCTGCATTGCAGTGTGAGCAGAACATTCATGAGGCGGAGGATATCAAACCCAACTCTGTCCACATGGCCTGGCAGATTCCACAGTACTTCCTTATGACATCAGGAGAAGTGGTTTTCTCCGTCACAGGACTGGAGTTCTCATATTCTCAGGTAAAAATGCCCTCTCTTGGAAAAATTGGTAAAAAGTCCGGAAAAAGGCATAAATGCATACATTTCTGCTGCCCAGGCTCCTTCCAATATGAAGTCAGTGCTCCAGGCTGGTTGGTTGCTTACAGTTGCAGTAGGAAACATCATTGTGTTGATTGTTGCTGAGGCTGCCACACTACAAGAACAGGTGAGTGGACGATTTCCTTTTTCCTCTTACTTTATAATCAAATTGGATATACTGGCTTTTTCAGCTTTTAATTTAATTTTAAATACAGCATGGCAATAAGAATTTCTGATGTTAATAAAGTCGCTCCTTTAAGGTCTTAAAAATGGAATACAAAAATTGACATGCCATGTAGGTTGGGCTGTTAGGGGTTCATACTCTGAAATTGTCAACTTGACTGAGCTTGTCCATAGAGTTTGTCACAGGACTAAATTATGTTTGTAGAGAATTGTTAATGCAGTGCGCCTCCTCTAGGGGGCATTGCATCATAAAATCTCTTTAATGAAGCAATATTTTAATAAGAACTAAAAGGGCTTTAGTGGAAAACTGAGACTTGTCTTCGCGCAGGGCAGTAACCCAAACTGGCCAATTAATACAACTTTTCACAAACTTACTAGCCACCTTAGTAGTTGCAGTATATACATAGCAATGAAAGGCCTTTATATTTTCTCCAAGAGTACCAATACAACTGGATGATAATGTATTTGTAGTTGTTTTTATCAGATATTACTTTCACCTAATTTTAAAAGATAATGAAATCCATTACTTGGTTTTAATAATAAAAATCTCACTGAACTCTTGTGTGATCTTCATTCCCAGTGGGCTGAATACATCCTCTTTGCCTCTTTGCTTGTGTTGGTGTGCATAATCTTTGCCATCACGGCCTACTTCTACACGTACACCGATCCGGCAAAGATAGAGGCCCTTTTTGCCGACTTGGAGCCTCAAGATAAGGAAAAGAAATTGGAAATGACGAAAAAGAACATGGTTGAGAACCAGAGCGAGAAAAGGAGGGACAGTTCCGATTCCAGCTCAGACGAAGAGGAGAGATCACAAACTAACTTCTGAATCAAAACCCCTTCCGGCTTCTGGTGTTACGTATACAAAACCGGCTGGGTTCTGGTGATGTCGAAGACTTTTTGGTCTTTTGTTATTACAGAGACAAAAAGATGGAGTCATGGTATGACAAGAATAGGATGGAAAATCTGAAACAGCCTAAAAAACAGTGGTTGGATAGTGTTGGTGTACGATTTCTTTAGGACCGGTACCCAGATTCCAGTTTAAAATCAAAAGAGAAATACTGACTCTAATTTCCAAGCAGTGTTTTGTGGAAATTGCCCCCAAAACATACCAACATTTGTATTTATTTCCAAACACAGTATTGTATGTATTGTAAAACTATTGACTCCTTTGTGTCGTGATGGTGATGACCATTTAAGCCTTTGTAGTTTGTTGCAAATGCCCCATTGTGTTTGCAAGAGCAAGGGTTGGTCATTAAAATCTATAATAAAGGGGCCAGGATCTCTAATAAAACCAAAATGAAAATCAAATGTGCATTAAAATCAATACTTAGTGAAAATATATCGTTTGCTGTTGAATTAATTCAATTTGCTTCAAAATAAACCTTATTATGCACCTAGCAACAGTCTTACAGCTGAATTAGCCACAAGCCAAAATAGATTTAAATCATTTAGACACATTGATATGCGTATTATATTTCATTCTAAATCACATGATCTTATTCTGCTAGTTAAGTGAAAAGTGCTTAACTAGATGCATATCTTGTTTCTGATTAAAATACTTTCAATACAGTTTGAATTTTTGATGGTGTACGCTGTTCAGCTAGTACGATCATCAGGATTCTCTCATAAAATATTGAAGAGGTTTTGAAAAAGAATCTATTTTTTCTAATGTCCTATTCAGTAGTAGAGTTGGAAAATCACTTCTCAGACTAATTTGAGCGGGTTCCAGTCTGTGAAAAGATGAGGAGGAAAAGTCAGATGAGGGATAACGATAGACTGATGCTAAGAGGAACAAAGAGTCTTCACCATTAGACACGTTTGGAGTAAGATCACTGTCAAAAAGGTGTCTGCACAATTTTAACATTCGTATTCGTATTTACATGTCAATAAAGTTCTTGTACCCAAAATTCTGCTGAAATATTTGTGAGTCTGAGAGTATGATGTCCAAGTCTCTTCCTTTCTCCGTGGACACAATTTCAACTTTGTGGGTACGACTACGAGTAAAGAATTGTTATGATGACATCATTGGGCGGAGTAATCGATCCGCGATCAAATCAAACTAATTTAAAGATGGCAGAAGACAGGGGACCAGAGGGAGCAAGCACTTGTTTTTATAGAGATATATATTGATCTTACCCTGTTGCTCCAACCAATACACTGTGTTCCGCCATCTTTAAATTTGGAGGAAAAAAAACAGAATTTTTTTTATTTTAAATATATACGTTTTTAGGTCATTGTCAATATTGAAATTAAACCAATTTTCTCCAAGAGTAAAAGCACGTTATAGCATGACATCAACCTGTTAGCTTAGCTATTTTAGCTAAAGGTTAGCGTTAGCTTGTTATTAAAAAGAATAACAACAGATTAATCAAAGCATGACTGGTTACCTTACCTTAGCTCTAAGTTACAAATATGCACTATTTTACCCGATGTTTTGTTAAAATAAATGGCAAATACAAAGCAATTAGATTTTTTAATAGGGTCCAAACCCCTTAACAGTAGTTAAAGGTGACAGGACAATGTAGCCTCACTGCATTTATCTCTTTCTCTTCAAAACCTGTCCTTAATAGGGGGATAATATGCAAAATCATTTTTTAAGGTTTTGTTCATGTTATAATTGTCTCCCCATATTTGAAACAAAACCAAAAAAAATAACTCTCTCCTGGCCGCCATTTTGGATCAATTCTCCCCCATCTGCGCCTGATTAGCTGATTAGCTACAGCACCAATTAGCATACACCTGGTGCACCACAGACATCCTGATTGCACATATGTCCAGAGATGATGAAGCATAATTTTGCTCCTTAGCCTTTTGCTCCTTAGCCATCAGTATACTGCTTGCAGAAGCAGTTTGGTGTTGACGTGCAGGAGACGTTTTGGAAAAAGGTGAGAGCTATTCCACTTGTTTCCGGGTGTATGGAAACAGTTTTTCTTTCATGTTTTTGCCCTTTCCGTTCAAATTAAAACGTAGCTTTATATCAAAATGACTATTTATTAAAAATTCAGACGACATTGGAGCTTTGAGAAAGTCCGTGTTTGTGTTTTCTTTGTAAAAGCGGGAAAAACAAGAGTTTAGGCGTTACGGTCTGAGTATGGCAGGCCGATTGTCATAAATCGGTTTATTACTTAACATAACAGTAAATTAGAACATCTAGAATTATATTTTAACAAAGTATACCTCATTGAGAATTATTACAATTCCAAATTCCAGTTGGATATCTTAAATGTAATTTCAGATAACCTACTTAAAGCAATACTATGTAATTTTTCGACCTTCATAAAATATTTTCATAACTTTTGTGAATATATGTCGACTTACAGCTCGTTTAATGAAACCTCTGTCATGTCCTGAGGGGGTCACCACCATTAGGCAACTTTTAGGAGGGTGGCAGGAACCCTGCCACACAAAACTACAAATATGCTAACTGCTTTACGGCATATGTCACGTCCCTCGGTTGTTAGTTTCAACTTCATCATATATCATTGTTTTGCCACAATTGGATTCATTACCTCGTCGCTACTCATCCTTCCCACAGCCACAGATAAGGATTTTACGACACTATATGCTGTTTTTGATAGGAAATGCAGTCTTCCTTAAATCGTATTTGTCTGATTAAATCGTATTTGTCTGATAGATCCCAGTTTGTTCATCTAAATCACAAATCTTCTCCGTATTGTAAGGTTACTTGTGGAGTACCACAGGGTTCTGTACTTGGCCCAATTCTATTTACTATATACATGCTCCCTATTGGTAAAATCATCAGACAGCATGGTGTTAATTTCCACTGTTATACTGATGATACACAACTGTATTTATCTATAAATCCTGATGAATCCAGTCAGTTTGGTAGATTACAGGCATGTCTACATGGCATTAAACTTTCTGCTCTTGAACTCTGAAAAGACAGAAGTTGTTATCTTTGGACCAGAACCTCTAAAAAAGAAATTGCTTAGTCAGCCACTTGACCTGGATAGAATCAGGTTGGCATCTGGTGACAATGTAAAGAACCTTGGTGTTATTTTTGATCAGGAAATGTCTTTCAAGTCTCATTTAAAACAGGTCTGTAAGATTTCCTTCTTTCATTTTAGGAATATAGCAAAAATTAGAAATATTCTCTCTAGGACAGATGCTGAAAAGCTAGTCCATGCATTTGTTACTTCAAGGCTGGACTATTGTAATTCTTTATTAGCAGGAAGTTCACAAAATGCAATTAAAAGTCTACAGTTGGTCCAAAATGCTGCAGCAAGAGTTCTGATTAAACTTAAAAAGAGAGATTTTTTAGGGAGCCAATTTTAGCTTCCCTTCAATGGCTCCCTGTTAAACTTAGAATAGATTTTAAGATTCTTCTTTTGACATATAAAGCCCTCACTAATAAAGCTCCATCGTATATCACTGATCTGATTACTCCTTATGTCCCTAACAGAGCACTTCGCTCTCAGACTGCAGGTTTACTGGTGGTTCCTAGAATCTCTAAAAGCACAATGGGAGGCAGATCTTTTAGTTATCAGACTCCTCTCCTGTGGAACCAGATTCCATTTATCACCAGTTATGCTGCTATAGGCTTTGACTGCTGGAGGACAATCTGACCACTTCTCTCTCTGCTACTTTCTTCCTTTGTCCAATCTACTTAGTTACCGTTATTTCTTCCTGTTAAAGGGGAGTTTTTCCTCTCCACTGTCGCTACATGCATGCTCAGTATGAGGGATTTCTGTAAAGTCAACGACAACACAAGCCATTGTTTTGGTCTGCTGATTCTAGAGGAGTGAATGCTGCAAGTCAATGACTCGATGCAATCTGCTGGGGTTCCTTAGATTGGAAACTTTTTTAAATTGATTTGTTTATGATGTATCTTTGGTTTTAATTGATTTTCTGTGAAGTGCCTTGAGACGACACCTGTTGTAAATTGGCGCTATATAAATACACTGATTCTTGATTCTTCCTTCAGAAAATCGACCAAAAATGAAACTTCTTTTGTGTTGCTTTAAAAATAAAAAATATGTAAACATAGTTTTGACCGTCACTATTGCCGTTGAGATAACTTGATTGTAATTTCTGGATTGCTGTAAAATCAATAACACACTTCAAGCTCTGCTGTCTAGTCTGTCTTTGCATAAAAGTCCAGGAAGAGTGAACACTGCAAGTCAGTTTCTCGATAAAATCTGCTGGGTTTCCTTGGAAATGTTTGAAACTGATTTGAATAATACTTAATTTAACAAAAAATGAAGTTTAAGGTTATGATTTTTCTTTAGTTGTGTATGCCAAATACGCCACTGTAATTAAGGTAACATGCATGCACAGCAAAAACAGGAAACAAAGTTCTCAGTTAGCATTAGATCTTTATTTCTTATGTCACTTTAAAAGCGTACATTTTACTTGGGAATTTTCAAATGACACAAGCAAGGATTATATACAGAACTATAAATCATCAGCTATAATAAAGGAAATCAAATGTACACATTTTGTTATTTCTGTAGCATGTTTTTTTCTAAAAGGTATAGATATATTTTTTGCCAGAGGCAGATGTCCATATCCATAAAGCATTCCATATTTCCATACTCAACTCTTTGCTGTTTATAAAAATATTGGATATTTCTTAATTTTTTTTTTTCAATCCCTGTTTTGACAAGTGCACCTTGATGCGACTCCTCAACATTATTGCTGCAATAGCACAGTAGTAAATTCTGGAACTCTTAAGTAAACATATCGTAAAACATGGCTATTAGCAACTGGTTTTGTTTTTGTTGTTCTGTCTTTCTCCTACAGCAGTCTTTAAATACTTGACACTTTCAAAGTGCACAAAACGGATCTGAAAATAAAGAAGGTGCAAATCATTCTACTAGAGAAAATGTAAGAGGACATGGCACTTCTATAGCGAGATGTGAAGATGGGCTAGGATGGCGTTGAATTCTGCAGCTAGCCTTGCTCTAATTTGGCCAGAATAAATGATGCGGCTGAACTCTGGTTATGTTTTCCAAAATGCTCAAATTTACTATTGTAGTGTTCTCAAGGGTATCAAAAGTATTCCTAACAGAAAGTGCTTGAGCGTCTGGTGTTTGCGGCATATGGAGGAATGCAGCGTTGCCCACCCCAACTTGTTGCTGCACTGTATCTATAATTTTAGTTGGACTGTATTAAACAAAAAACGACTAAATGTTATAGTAGGAATAACCATTAAACTTTGACTAAACCCATGCATGTTTTCTTTGCCAGTTTTTCCTCCTTTCCACTTTAACTTCTAAATACAGATAAACCGAAAGTAATTAAAAAAATAAAATAAAATACTTCAAACAACGTGAATTTCATGTGATTCCCTCGTAACTGTACGACCTTTTTATTCCTTTCCAGTCTTTCAGTTCATTAAGCATTAATACACGTAGCAGTTTCTCTGCGTCTTCTAAACAAGGTTAACTTAATGATTCTGTTGAAATGAAACACTGAAAAGACTCGTTGAACATTGTGTAAAACAGCGATGTATGCTAAAACGTTGAGGGGGGACAGAAGAGAGGCAAGGCATTTTCTGTCTGAGTAACCTTTTGAGATGTTTAAATACCAATTTGTCTTTTTCATCAGTATCTACAAAATGCACATCGATCATTTTGTACACAGTGATTTATTGTCCGCAACGATAACTTGTAATCATGTACAGCATGGCACCCCCTCCTGCCTCGGAGGACAAAGTCCACTTAAAGCACTTTACCTGAGGTTTCTTTAAGAATGCTGCAATTTGCCTAAACAGGGAGTTTCACTCACAAGACGGAAAACGCACCCACACACACACACCTGCACACACACAGCTTGTACACTTTAACATCCCTGCAGGTTCATCAAGCTTGCTCTCATAGGTTCTCGGGATATGACGCCGGCATTGAGGAGGGGGAGGGGCTTGAGTCCTTTTAGGGAGTCAAGGGAGACTTTCAGCTCCTCATCCAGCAAAATCCATGCAGAGACTCTGTGTGAGGCATTAAGGAGTGTCACATGTGCAAAGCCCAGGGACAGACTTGGCTATTTCTGTTTTTTTTGCAGCTGGTCGCTCTGATTTTGAGTCTTTTTATTTTTTCCTGCTGCACCATCACAGCTTCCCAAACATCTTCTCTCACTAATGGATAAAAGAAGCTCTGCTAAGTGTCTCGGTCCTCCACTTCGGAGTTCAGTCTTTTGTCTGATTTATTTGTGTTTTCTTTAAAATAACAGGCTAAGTTAGCGCCCCTCGCATGGAGGGCAAATGCAGCCGGCTGGTATTGAATGAGTCGACCCTCAACGTTTAACCCTCTGACCTGGTTAGGGTGTTGATGGGATGTAGGAACCTGGGAGAGCAGGTTTAGGGTAGAGAACCAATCTCTAGGGGGAGGAAGAAGCTCTTCTGCTTGTGGAGAAACTGTGAAAACAAAGTAAAAGTCAAAAGTGGAGTAGATCATGTTTAATCTATACAGAAGTGTACAGCAGCTACCTCTGCAGCCTTTGCACCATGTGAGCCACAAGGGAGTCAGAGATTCCTGGGTAAGACTCCTCAGCCAGCAGGATGGCCGCCCTAAGCTCATCCAGGACCAGCGGGTTCCCATTCACTTGCTCCTGTCGTGCCTTTAGCTGAAAGGGTTTCAGAGGGGAAGAAATATATGAAGCAGTTAAAGTGCTTTGTAAAAACAGACTGTCACCTTTTTGACTCGCACACGTATACAGATGCTGGATGTTTCCTCCCAGACAGACTGTATGTCCCAAAGAGCCCAGAAGAAGAACGTTTGGTTGTTTTTCTATCTTTAGATGATCTGTTAAGTTGATAGAATTGTGATTCTTTTTGCTTGATTGTTTATACTACTGATTAAATCCAACCGACATCAGACATCTGTGTGAATGGTTTATGCTCAGAAGTAAATGGATGTCCCAGCAGCCCGATGTTTCTCGAATCAACAAACTGATGCCTCTAGATTTTTAACGTTTACTAGGAACAGTTCTGACCCTTTCAATCTTACGATCGATTCCGATTTCTGAAAGGGAGTTTTTCACTTTATTGCACATCCAATAGAAATGCTATGAATAGTTTGGGGTATTTAACCGTGTGGTTATTTTATTTAAGGTGTCAAAAGAATAAGAAAATAAATGGGGAAATATTGTACATCAGCTAGAACCACAAGTTAATATCTGATATTGGCCCAAACTCCAGATCATCCCTGCTCTCATCCACAATGTTGGCTTAACCAGAACCAATAAAAGCCAATAAACTGCTTTGCTAATGTAAAATAAAAAGGAATTGGAGGGATCTAAATACACGCAATTTTTAACAATCCAAAATAAAAGGAATCTATGACTTATGTACGTATCATTTTAGATGAAAAACAATGACACTAAAATGATCTTTTGTATAAGAAGAATGTATTACTGACTTATTTAGAGAGCGTTCAGATCCTCACCTCGGCTAATGCAGGAGAAATGACCGTGGTCAGGCTCTGTGAATAAGGCCTCCTTGGAATGTCTTTTGTCTGTGGAAAAGCGAGCAGGAAATTAAACCAGTGTGACTTCATCTTCAAACATCCTTTTGTCTTTTTTGTTTACAAAGCATTGGCTTACCTCATCCGTCACCCCTGACTGTCCCTCGCCATTCTGCAGCTTCTTGGGGTCTTTTTCTCTGATGGTGAAGATCCAATCATCACTGCCAAAGTCATTCCCGCCTGACGCCTGGCCATCCTGTTCTCTGATGAGGCCAATATTTCAGAGGGTAAGAGTCAATGAAAAGGGATTCATCCGTTTTCTACACAAAGTGAAGAAAGAAACCCTTTCACTTTCCCGCTAGAACCAGAAAAAATACTTACGAGTCAGACTCATCTGAACCGGACTCCGTAGTTCTGGACTGTTCAGCCTTCCACCTCTTGTACTTGTCCACCAACTCTGTTAGGTACGACGTCTTTTTTGCACAGCGGACGATCAACTTATGCTTCAGCAGTTCTTTGGCAGTTGGCCTCTGCAGGAAGGACGGAGAAATAAGTAAAGCAAAGCAAAGCGAAAACATACAGAAACAATGCAGACTACATACAAAACTGGGCTCTTTGTTGAGACAGGCCTCGACAAACTCCTTGAGGGGTTTGGAGTAGTTGCCCTCGAGTGTGGGCGGGTTGTTCTTTGGAATTAGGAATAACACCTTCATGGGATGGAGGTCTGAGTGAGGCGGCTCGCCTTTCGCCAGCTCAATAGCCGTGATCCCGAGCGACCAGATGTCGGCCTGGAATGCAAAGGAGAAACAAACAACGGCATGAATCCAAATCCAAAAGTGGTATTCTGAATATCACTTCAAGCTATGCAACAGTACATTTACTCACTTTAATTATCTTTTGTTTTTAGCTCACCTTAGAGTCGTAAGCCGACTGCTTGATCACCTCTGGAGCCATCCAAAATGGCGTCCCGACAAAGGTGTTCCGCTTGATCTGCGTGTCCGTGAGTTGGCCGGCCACTCCGAAGTCTGCCAGCTTCACCTCTCCCTGCTCGGACAGCAGCACGTTGGCAGCTGTGGACCAGGAGCAACAAAACAGACGTGATGGATAAAACGGCGGAAAAAAACCTGCTTCTTCTTTACAAAGCTGTCCATCTACGACATCGATTTCGCATCAACCACAACTCTCAGGTGATACACAAACAATGTAATGAACGACAGCTTAAGTGGATGTCAATAGCACTGATGTGCAATATGATATGTGGGTGTGCACTATGAAGCCATTTAGCTACCTTTAATATCTCTGTGGATCTTCTTCTCTGAGTGCAAGTACTCCAGACCCTTTAGGATCTCTCTGAGGATTGTGGCAATCTGGGTCTCATCTAAAGGGCCGGGCTCCATCTTTGATGGGTAGAAAAACAGAAACGGGATTATGTGGCCATCAGGATCTGTAGTGCGTCTACTGAACGGTAGCAAAAAGTGTAGAAACCCTCTAAACTGGTTTGCGTTTGATTTGGCTAGTGATATGAAGCACAGAAATTTCATTTTTTCCCCCCAGCAGCTGGAGAGACCATTCAATATTTTGGGTCCATGTTTGTTAGAGAGAAATCTGCAATCTGAGTTGTAACGAAGTTCAGCAAAAAAGAACAGAGGCTTGCAAAAGCGAGCAAGCAGACGTTTGTGTGAACAGAGAGAAAAATCCCTTACCAAATCTAGGGCAGAGCCCCCACCCAAATACTCCATGATGATCCATAGCTTTGATTCCTGCAATAATAGAGGCAAAACATTTTTAAATAGAAATAGAGCAAGCTTTCAATGCCTGGTAACATGCGAGGAGAAAACCCATAGATAAAGTAAAACCAGATGATGCTTTTCTAAATGAAAGTTCTGCCGACCCTATTAAAGAGTCAGGTGGGTGTTTCAAATCATCCCAGGCTAATCCTTTTAATTTGATTTGGGAATATTAACAACAAAAAGTGGGTAGGGAAGAAAATCCCATTCCTTTAGCTCTTTTAAATGTTGCTGTACAAAACAAAATGATGATTCTTCATGTATTACTTTATCAAAGTAGTCGAAGTCTTTATAAACTTGAATGAAACAAGGTGAACCTCTATTCTTCTGTAGCCATTTTCTGGTTTTTCTATATACATTCTATTTACCTAGAGCTAAAATTTCACCCAGTGTAGCCCACAGCATGATGCTGCCACCACCATGTTTTCAAAACTTAAAAAACAAGGTTATGCCACAATTTCTTTAGGTATTAAATATATATATATGCTCTTTTTAGTGTTTACCTATTGGTTAAAACACATCTTCAGGCCTTCTAAAGTAACAAAATCTGAAAAGGTTAGTAATACACATCCAATATATTGTATATACAATTCAGGAATGAATTTGTTTTCATTTAAGTAGTTACCTTCAGGTATGAGCCATAATACTTGGTAACAAAAGGACTGTCACACTGGCTCAGCACAGTGATTTCCTGCTGGATGTCTTCGATCTCGTCCTCTGCTTCTTCCAAGTCTATGGTCTTAATGGCCACCACCTTCTGCGTGCGATTGTCGATGCCTTTGAACACCTCGCCGAAGGAACCCTTGCCGATGCGCTCCAGCTTGGTAAACAGCTCCTCCGGGTCCACTCTGACATTCTGCTCGTCGACGGGGAGAAGCGAGAGTAGGAAAACGGGGAAGGTGTATTTAAACAAAACCATAGTAACCGAAAGAAAGGTTGGGAGTAGATCGAAACACTGGCAGGGTGGCATTCTTACAGGATGCGTTAATTCATTCATTGCAACATTGTTCATGTGAAAAGACAGGAGAGGTAGAAGGGGAAGAGTAATGACTGGATAACGTGCAGGTTCAAAATAAAGGTGATAACATTAAAAACTGCTACTTTGAATTTACATTCTAATCCCTATTTAACCTTTAATAGTTTGATGACAAAGGATGAATTATCATAATAATACATATAGGTTGTCTTGATTAAACTTTGAGAAAAATCTTCATTTTTCCTCTACTTACTTTCAATTTGACATTCAGAGGAAAAAACTAAAAATCTGCCCAGTAAATGTCCTTTTTGGATTATTATATTTAGGCTGTTTTTCCCTGGTGTTTATAATACTGTAGAATGGGGGAGAAAACAACTTGACTGCCACAGGAAGTGAACTCAAATGACTTAACTCTCCAGAGGCTGTTATGTGGAAAACACTAGAGTAGGCGCTGACAAAAATCTACTTCCTTTTATGACCTTTTGAGCAGAGAAATGCTTCTCACATCCACTTGAAGGCAGCTAACATTAAGGCAGACTTTTTGGAAAGTAGAGTCCCTTCTTCGTGTGTTTGTGCTGGTTTTGCATCAGTACTTGAAGATGTTTTGAAAACCAAGAAAGTGATAAACCATGGTTTGACTACCTGACCTCAAAAAAAGTTTTATATGTAAGATAATCCTGTAACTTCAGAGTCAATATAAACCTCTTGGTTGAATGAATTTGGTTCTCAGGGTCCTGCGTGTTTGAGGTTACGTTCAAAAGCATGCAAGTGTAACCCAGTACAATAGCACTGCCATGAAAATTTCAATCTTTTCACTTTCACCCACCCCCCAAAAAAAGAAATAAGACTTTCATATGTGTTACTAATTCAGATATACAGGCAATAGTTTTCAAAGATAGCTTTGCTTTTTATCCAACTTTTGCATTTTACATTCCACTGATGTTAGATACGCGTTATAATTCTGCACCAGAAGGAGTTGTGACTTTCTCAAATTTAAAATGATCTTTAACTTAAAACAGATTCACAGTCTGTGGTATTTATCGGTTACTTCGGTAAACCTTGCGCTGTGGAGAAACATCTACGTTCTTCTGGACCTGGCGGGTCGTTTCGGGGGTCGTTAACTGTTCCCAAAGATGTCTGATGGCGTTTGCATTTAATTAGCACAATGAACTAGCAAGCAAACAAACTAGATTTCAACATGAACCAAAAAAAGCTGCAGGATACCAGATGTTGAGGCCTGGATTTCAAGACCCCTGAACTAGATTCCAATGTTTGCATAACCTCCTTAGCATGCCTCCAATCACTGCACAAGCTTGGTAATCACCTATTAATTTAAGCCAGGTGTGCAACATTAAGCAAAACCCTAGAGCATGCAGGACTTTACCTTGATGACCTCCAGAATAACTAATGCTGTCGTGGCAGTTTCAGGGGTCTCCAACCCTGGTCCTCGAGAGCCACTGTCCTGCAGGTTTTAGATGCAACCCTGCCCCAACACAGCTAAAGCAAACCATTTGCTGGTTACCAGGCTTCTTCCAAACGTGATAGTGCTGCATTATTTGATAAAACAGTGTTGCATCTAAAACCTGCAGGACAGTGGCTCTGGAGTACCAGGGTTGGAGATTGATCATATCTCGGTAGGTTTGGTGTAAATCCTGCTTAAAACATCTCCAGATCCTCTGCAGAACCTCTCTGTCCCAATCCACAATCCTGCTGTTTGTTTCTGCAACACCTTCCAGTAAACCATTATTTTATCAAAGGATGTTGGATAAGCATAAGAGCCATTACAACAGTAGATGAGATCTATGTGACTGGATATATCTTTTGGAGTTGCGTTTTTAGACAATCCTGAGGTGTCTTAGTAGAAATTCCGAGCTGTGCTGAGGTCCTTAAACGACTCATCTCACTAAGCTGTTTATGTGAACACAGCGGTATTAGCCCTCAGGAACTCTGTGTCCAGAACCCTGCAGAAAAGCCCCAATAAAGCCAATAAAGACGTGCTGCTCACCTGCATCCCCGGCAGGTTACCCTGGACGGGAGAATGGGCCATGGTGAGGTCGCCTGGTCGCTCCTGCCTCAGATCCAGCCGGCGGTGATGCGTTCAACGCCGTTAATCCCGCGGGACTTCAGGCTCCTCAGCACTGAGGAGTTGAACCGCAACACAGTCGTCCTCCCGACACCATCCGGAGGAACTTTAGAGATGCAGAACAGCCTCGAGTCTGCGATAAAACAACCGCGATGCTAACTGCGGAGCTGCGAGCAAGAAACCCGCAGTGTTAGCATGCTAAACAGTTAGCTACGCGTTAAATCCGATTTGTCGTGATAGAAAGTCGAGTTTCCGCGACCAACCTTGTCGCAGATGACTTATTTACAAGCGACCGCCGTGTTTATACGAGTGTCACTCTGTGGTCGGCCGATGTCTCGGGTAACGGTCCTCCTCAGCTAGCTATCATAGCTAGCAGGTTAGCTGCGGATCAACGGTCGTTGCACGCGCCACCGCGGGGGCGCTGCGCGTCCGCGTGCGGGGAGAAGCGGAGCCGCGGTCCGGCGAGCAGCCAGCCTAAACCTCCGGCCCGACACGGTCCCGACGCAGTCTGCGGCTCACAGATGTTTTTGTCCCCCCCCCCCCC
>JAVLVB010000565.1:462076-474940 GCA_032876305.1 Orestias chungarensis | reverse complement strand
CACTCGTAGCTGAAATTTTTAGATTAACACTCGTAGTTGAAATCTTTAGATTAACACTCGTAGTTGAAATCTTTAGACTAACACTCGTAGTTGAAATCTTTAGACTAAAACTCGTAGCTGAAATATTTAGACTAACACTCGTAGCTGAAATCTTTAGACTAACACTCGTAGCTGAAATCTTTAGACTAACACTCGTAGTGCACTTGGTGATAAGATGGAGCAGCAGAGAAAGAAGCTCTCCGGGCCGCAAAAGAGAAAAGGGAATAGGAAGAAGGATAAAGATGTTCGGGATGAAAGAAAAAGCGGAATCGTCCCATATTTGGTTCTTAAATGTTTCCTCCCCTATTGAACAGTGATTTGTTCGGTATTTCTATGAATATCAGATACAAACACCTGTCATTCGCACATATTCACATGTTAATAAAACTCAGGAAATATTAACCCAGGAAAGCTAAATTGTCATGGCGCCAGTGTCCAGCTGTGGTCCAACGCTTAGGACCCTATTTATTTACTCATATGTATATATATTATTATTGATTCTTTAATTAAAGATGAGTTGTACAAGTTTATGTGTGTATAAGACAAATTAGTCCATGTTACCAACCTTTTTGGCAGGGGGACACTTGAGTTTAAATGTCTTATTCAATATCACTACAGTGGTGTTGATGTCCAGTCAGTAACTGTTATCCAACAAATTCATTTCAATTTAAAGATTCATTTTGTTGTGTTTTGACTGCTGTTTATTTTAAAGCTGCTTAATCCCAAGAAAAAATGTTGAAACATTATTTTAAAAGCTGTATTAATGCCACAGACAAGGGGTGAAAGAGGCAGACATGAGGTCAGTGATAGAAGAGACAAGTGATGATATCAGGTAGGAATAATTACATTAGGGAGGCAACAAAAACCTAAATATGGTTTAAATTTATGATGACCATCTTTCATTGAGTTCTTTCTTGGGAAAATTAGTGCAGGCAGACATGGCGAGTCAATCACCACAAAGGAGAATGTGAAGCAGAGAGGTGCAGATGATAAAGAGGGAGAGCACTGAATGCCACTACTACTATAGATTTGTACTTTATTAAACTTTTTATTTGATTAAGATATAATTGATCACCTGATATATGTAACATAAAATAATTCCAGAATATGACTACTGTATTTTCTAAGTGCATGACTAAGGGTAGCGGGGAGGTAATATTAAATAAATAAATATTGTGTTTGTTAGGAATAAAAGATCATGGATCCCAAATCATTTATTGTTTAAATCAGCATTAAAAGTAGATCAATAGACATGCGACAGATCAACAAGCTAAGCCACTATGAAAAAATGTTGTACATATTAAAAAAAAACAAAAAAATACATAGCACAGATGAATAAAGCTGAATTACTCCAGGTGGAAGGCAATTTGGTTAAAAATGTAGGAAAATATATTGAAAATGCAAATAGATGTGGTGCAAAAATAGAAACAAATATAGAACTAAAGCAAAAAAAGGTCTTACTGAGACAAGTTTAAATTGTTTAACATTAACAATTTTCCTCTGAGCCAGCATGAGTAGGAAATCTTTCAAGTGAAATGGATAAAAGGTGCAATAACAATTGTAATGTACTAAAAAGCAATGGGTCGCAATAAAAATCAAGCATGATGGAACCTGTTGAAAAAGGAGTAATTCAGCCGATCCAAATGTGCCAACAATAAAAAAAACTAAGAATCTACAGCACTATTACAATATACATAGAAATGCACAGCTGGGCTACAATTAACTAACAGGAAGATTAGATGGAACAAAGAAAATACTACTCAGACTACATTAGATTTACCTCTTTACGCTGGACATTGTGAAATCCACCTCCAAGTGGTAACAGCTAAAAACATTAGATGTCATGTTGTGTCGCCCAGCAGTGCATGCTAGATTTTACAACCTAGAAAACAGACGTGGGGCAGAGTATAGATGAACATTACACATGTTTAAAAGGACGATGGCCCCTAACTCTAGGGAAGTCCACTTTGTTACAGAGCACTTTACCTCAGACAGAGAGTAAAAACAGAAATGAAAAATTAGCTTCACTAAAACTTTATAGAGTGAACGGTTTTTTATTTTCAATCAAATCAATATTTCTGAAGGAGAAAGCAGACATACGAGGACATATCCAAAGGTAAAAATTTGTCTCATACTTCTTTTGGAACACCTCCTGCTTTCTTGCAGTTTAAAAGACATTCCCACCCATTTCAGATTATTTCTGCATGGGGTGCCGTCGACACAATCTTGACAGACCATTTAAGAAACAAAATGTAAATGAAGGCCAGTGATGAGCAGAATAACCTTCGCTTCATACCAACTACTGATCCTGCTTGTAAAACTGTACCTTTACAGCTGATCACATTAGTTTTTACTGTCACTGCACTC
Organism: Orestias chungarensis; assembly: GCA_032876305.1. Lineage (NCBI taxonomy): Eukaryota > Metazoa > Chordata > Actinopteri > Cyprinodontiformes > Cyprinodontidae > Orestias > Orestias chungarensis. The sequence goes on along the minus strand of JAVLVB010000565.1, from coordinate 472,534 downwards.
AAATGGAGATTCAATGGTCCTGAAGAATTCTTGTTGAAGGCACCAATCAACACATTCTTGGTAAAAGGAAAGACGGCACTCAGCATCAAACATGCATGATCAAAACTAACCGCCACAATGACAAACAGGTGGGAACATCTTTTCAGGACTCAACTTCTTATGGGGCAGGAAACCAGATTTTCAATCCTCATACTGTAAGATGTCAGAGACACTGAAACGTAACAGTCCACAGGTGGGAAGCTGATTTCCTGCCCGGCGTCTCCACACCCTTTTTACCCAGCTTGTAGCTCCTCGCCTCCTCTAGTCCTTTTTCTCTTCCTCCTTCTTCTCCTCTTCTTCTGTGGGGTAGGAGTGCCATGTCAGACGCTCCTCGTAAAAAGAGATCACTATCTGGGGACACTTGACGTTGGCTTCTTTGGCTGGGACGAGGTCGGCCTCATCAGAGTTCTTCCTGTTCATTTTAATGAAAAAAGAAGATCTTTAAAGGAAAACTGAACAGGAAGGAAACTTTCAATGACGGATATCTTTATAAGCGATTTACCTACATAACATATTTTTACCAAAGCTGTTACTATGAAGAGAGATGTAGCTAAAAATGCCAAGAATAGGAATAGGAGTCGACCATAGAACCACAGTAATAGTTATAATAACCAACATTAAAGTTAAACAACTAACATATTTACCTAAAGTAAGAATGTGAATATTTTAATCTCACAAATAATAGCATTCCTTTCCTTGTTCCTAGAATAGTTTTCCAGGAATCAGAATTTTGTTAATCATGTTAATAAGAAGAAGAAAGAGGAGCTACTTAGTAATTTGAATATTAAACAGAACTTGATCCACTGTTTCATAACTAGCATAAACTGGAATGTACCTGTGATTAGACTGAAATTGTATTTTTTGTGAAGTGCCTTAAAATGATGTGCTGTGAATCAACATGGCTCCGCCCACATGGAGGTGTGTCTCAGGTAGACAGACACGGTTGTAATGGCAGAGGTAGTTAAACCAAAGTGGGTTTTCCCCCATATAAGCCAACATTAAAGCAAAGACAAGAGGTAACAACACTTTCCAAGTCGTAGGTCAGGTTCAAACAGTGGTTGACCGAAACTGAAATCCATGTTAAAAACCAAATCTGAAATATTTTGCATTTGCTTCCATTACTGTTAGCAAATAGATCAACAGGCTCGTGAAAACCGGAACCTTGTGTTGATCACATTATGTCTGATTGTTTATGTGTATTAATTTGGATTAACCTTTAAACATTCAAAAACAATGAAAGACGTTGATGTAGGAGTTATTTATAGTTTCTGGTGTCTGAGCATAGCTTGGGTTTGTCTTATTTAGTTTTCATTATTCTGTTTGTATTGGTGTTTGGCTTGTATGTGAACTGACATATTGACCTATATGTTATCCACATATTTAACAATATTGCCATCCTTTACACGCTGCCCTAAAGCGGCGCCTGGATCATTTACCTCACTCAATAATCACTTTGTATTTCATAAATGGGAGCATCAAACTCATCTCCCAGTCTGGACATTTCGTTTGGAGTGTTAGGACCTGAAATCTCTGCACCCAGAGTGGACTCAATATGATGGATTTTGATAGTTGCTATAAGCGATTTATGAGACGACACCTTTGCACGGACAAACATTTGATAGTTACAACTGACTGGCTGCTGATACCAGGTTCTGATCCAGTTGTTTTCCAAACTCATGGAATAAACGATATGTTCCCCACTGACTATGCTGAACCATTTTGGTGTTTACATATCTCTAATACAAACTGAAACTGCTGTCGAAGGTTAGCAGGGCAGCTAATGGTTATTTCACGTCGGGGTACATTGTGACTCTTGATTGGTCCGTTGCAAACAAACACCATTGGCTGATTGACATGTTGCGTCATTGTCAGTGAACTTAAAACATTTTATTGGCCGACTCGTGGATTTGCAGAAGTGAAACACTTACAGGTCAATTCAAAAGTTTGACAACAGTCTGATTAAAGATGAACACTTAGAAAATTTATGTCAGAGTTTCTGAACCCACCACTTCATTAGAAACATCAGTTCTCCACTTGAGTCGGTTGCACCGATAATCCTCTCCGGCTGCAGTCCTCTGCCAAAACCTCTGGCCTTATCACCCTAACAGTAGAAAACAGGAAACATCACATGGATAAAAAAAACTGCTAAAACAACTTAAAGAACCTTCACATGCTGTCTGTTTGGCTGTGGAGTCGTTGCATTAACTACCTCCTCCTTTTTCTTCTTGCTTGTACGCTCCTCCGTGTCTCCAGATGTCTCGCTGGCAGCTTTCCTCTTGCTCTCCTTCTTCTTCTCCTCCCTCTCTTTGTGTTTCTGCATGTACTCGGCAATGAGGTCGGGACAATCCAAGTTCTCCTCTGGCTCCCATGTATTGTCCTCGCTAAATAGACGAACACACATACAAACAAAATAAGTAACTAAAAATAGTTTAAAGACAAAAAAGCAACCACCAGTTTGAACAGGGTTTCACTCACTCTGAAAAGCCCTTCCATTTCAGCAGGAACTCTACTTTTCCCCGCACCACACGACGGTCCAGAACCTTTTCTACCACATACTCCTCCTCTTCCTCCTCCTCGGCTGGAGCTGCTGCAGGCGCTGCAGCTGGAGCTGCTTCTGCTGGAGGTGCTTCCTCCAATGTTGCGGCGGCTGCTGCAGGTGGAGCATCTGGCTGCTCCTCATCCTCAGCCTTCTTGCTCTTCTTAGCAGCTACGGTCGCCAGCTTGACGTCTGAAAAGGACTCTGTAGACAAGGGAGCAACCTTGGTTGGTAATGAACTACAGCTAAAGTTTTAGCTTTGAGCCTTTAAGACAGAGCTTTGCGATAAATTGATTTTATTTACTGCATTTTCTGATGTTTTTTCTCTTGAACAAACCACTTTGCTTTTTGAAGTTCAGAGCGCTGTCAGACTGACAGGGATAAACCCTCCTGCTCTACTACTTGTACTTATTTGGACTTTGCATGCAAATCATTTTGGAGTTTGGCTAATTAGGAAAGAAAACGTTTGACCGTTTTGAAAAACATTGTCGTTTTCTTTTTAGTAATAGATTCATTTGGATTTAGTGTGAAATAATCTGATTTTGTTTAAAGCCTTATAACCCAGCCCTACGTCACACTCAACAGATCGATATAAGAGTCCAGCTTAGGCGGGTGCTTAAACTCCGCCTCTGAACCATCTGAAACACTAATTGTTTTTCCTAAGGTACTAAAACACAGAGCGTCCTTCATTTTTGACAAAATCGTTTCCGTGGTGAGGAAAACAAGTATTTGAACCCCCTGCCGCGTTGCGAGGTCTCCCACTTAGAAATCATGGAGGAAATTTAACTTTTAGGTTCATCTCCATTGCAGAGTTGTGACCAAAAAGCAAAATAACCGGAAATCACAATATATGATTTTTATAGATCATTTATTTTTGTTATTGCGGAAAAGTATTAGAACTCCTGCTAATCAGCAAAAATTCAAAAAGCTGTTAGTCCTCCTCTAAACAGTCCACCTCCCCTCCAGGGCCGGACGATTTTAAGAACAAATTTAAATTGTGACTTTTCTGGCAGAGATTGCGGTTACGATTTCAATCACCATTTATTTTCTTTAAATCAAGTTTCAATTAATCCCATTAAGATGCAAGAATGAAAACTGCTGGCAACAGATTTCAAATGTTTTTCTTTGATATTAATGTCGTCGGCTCCGTTTCAGTCATGTTTGAAAGTGAATGACAAGCCGATTGGAGATCACGTGACCTGGTGCAGCCTTCTGATTGGTAGCTGACACAGAGCCTTTCTACACCGGCACAAATGTGAAATTGATGAAACTATTGACAAAATTACTGGAGCACCGAGAAAAAAAACGCAGCTTTGACGATACCAAAATTGTGTTGTTTGAAATCACGATTTTTGGATGAAGACTATAGATCGTTCAGCCCACCTCCACTCCTCCTATTATTCTAAATAGAAGCACCTATTTGAGGTCAGTGGCTGCATAAAGACACTTCTCCACCCCACACTATCAGTAACTCTAACTACCAACATGGCTTATACAGAACAGCTGTCCAAACACAATAGAGACAAAATTTAAGCCATCCACAAGGCTGGAAAGGGCTAGATGGGAATTTGCAAGCAGCTTGGTGAAAAAAGATCAACTGTTGGAGCAATTATTCAACTTGACTCTCAATCTTCCTCGGACTGGGGCTCCAAGCAAGATCTCCTTTAATGCCGTATTAATGATCTAAGAAAGGTGAGGAATTAGCCCAGAACTACACGGGAGGAGCTGCTCAATGACCTGAAGAGAGCTGCCACCATTGTTTCCAAGGTTACTGTGGGTTATACACAAAGACGTCAAAGTTTAAAGTCATTAATGGCAGACAAGATTCACCTGCTTAGATCAGCGCACCTCTAGGCCCGTCTTAAGTTTGCCCATGACCATGTGGATGATCCAGAAGACTCATGGGAGAAGGTTCTGTGATCAGATGAGAACAAAATAGAACTTTTTGGTCTTAATTCCACTCGTCATGTTTGGAGGACGAAGAATGATGAGTACCATCCCAACAAACACCATCCCTACTTTCTTCCAACATGACAATGACCCGAAGCACACAGCCAGGATAACCAAGGATTGGCTCCCTGAGAAGCATATCAACCCTCTGGAGGCCATTGACGCACCGGCGCGTCAAAATTACGTCGCCCACTAAATATGGCGCAGCAGCAAAACGCAGCATCGACGAGTCGCTGTTTAAACTTGTATAGAAAGTGGAGCCCTCAAACTATACACTGTGTTCCAAATTATTATGCAAAAAGTGTTTAGGAGTGATAAGGTAAGAATTTTTTTGTTTGTCAGTTAAACTCATTGATGGTGATGTGTGTCAGGGCTCTTTATATCACTGAAAGCAATTGCAGACACCTGTGCTAATTAGTTTGTCGGGTGTGTCCAATTAAAGGCAAGACTACTTAAGAAGGCCACATTATTAAGCAGCCTACATTTTCAGCCAAAATGGGAAAGAACAAGGATGTGTCGGCTGCTGAGAAGGAACAAATTGTGGAGTGTTTAGGTCAAGGCATGACTACAATCAACATTGCCAAGACACTTCATCGTGATCATCGCACAATCAAGAAGTATGTAGCTGATTCAGAGTACACACGTGTGCGTGCTGATAAGGAAAAATTGAGGACTGTTGGAACGGGCAATTACGTCAGGTTAAAAGAGCAGCTGCAAACATCCCTTGTCATAGCAGCAGACAAGTTTTTGAAGCTGCTGTTGCCTCCAACGTCCCCGGAACAACAAGATGCAGGGTCCTTCAGAGGTTTGCAGCTGTGCGTAAGCCATCCTGTCGACCTCCTCTATCCACTGCACACAAGCAGAAACGTCTCCAGTGGGCCAAACAATACATGAAGACTGATTTCAAAACTGTTTTGTTCACCTATGAGTGCTGTGCAACGCTCGATGGTCCAGATGGATGGAGTGGAGGATGGCTGGTTGATGGACACCCCATGCAAACAAGGCTACGGCGCCAACAAGGAGGAGGCGGAGTAATGTTTTGGGCTGGAATCATGGGGAGAGAGATTGTCGTCCCCTTTAGGATCCCTGAAGGGGTAAAGATGACCTCCATAATGTATGTGGAGTTTCTCAAACAGCACTTCCTGCCATGGTTCAAGAAGAGGAACCGTGCATTCCACAGCAAGATAATTTTCATGCATGATAATGCACCGTCTCATGCTGCAACGAACACATCCGCATCTCTGGCTGCTATGGGCGTAAAAGGGGACAAACTTATGGTGTGGCCCCCATGCTCCCCTGACCTCAACCCCATTAAGAACCTCTGGAGCATCATCAAAAGAAGTGTCTATGATGGCGGGAGGCAGTTCACATCTAAGCAACAGCTCTGGGAGGCTATTCTGTCCTCATGCAAAACAATTGAAGCAGATACCATCCAAAACCTGATAAATTCAATGGACGAGAGAGTTCAGAAGCTCCTTTTGAACAAGGGGTCCTATGTGCAAATGTAACATCACCTAGAATAAAGTTTTGACTTAAACTGTTTGATTTCAGTTTGTAATAACCTGCTAATGCTTATAATTTCATAAATGACAATTTTTTGTTCTTTATTAAAATTAAAAGGTTGAAAACTCTGCTGTGCATAATAATTTGGAACATGCATTTTGAGTGTTTTATGTTTTTTTAAATATACTGTTATCATTGGCAGTTTGATCAAAAACCTTTTAATTGTACTCTAATAGTTGATGCCTGGAAAATTACAATGCCTGCAATTCATATAGGTAATTTTGGAAAATCTGAGAAAATATTATTTGCATAATACTTTGGAACACAGTGTATATCAGTTTTTAAATTGTGTTGATAGACCATATAAAACCAGAGTTCTGATTATTTTATTTACACCAGACTTTTTTTCTGAATATTTTCGTCACGTTCGGTATGTGTGGCCTCATAGAGACCTGGAAAAATGAGCTTTTCACACAGACGAAAAAACAATAACTTAAAAAAAAAAAACGACCCAACAAACCCCCGTCCTATTGGTGGAAAGATGAATCATGTTAATCAATCATCATAATCGCAAACCGCGGCATTTGGTAGCTACGCCACGAGGGAAATTTGTGGGATTGATGGGACGACGGCGGCGACAGAGAGAGAGAGACAGCGATCATAAGTTTTGAGATTTCAGTGATCTGTGATATTTAGTGTATTTTGAGTGTTTAGTTAGTCTGTAATGGTCTAGTTTAGCGTCTTGGGTTAGAGTTTGGCAGCTCAGGAAAACAGGGCGGAGCGGGGCAAGCACACCAGGTCGCCATTTCGGCTGGCTCAGGCAGCAGAGCCAAGCATAAACTCTGAGGCATTGCCTGCATTTTATGTAGTGTTATAATACTTTGTTGTGTGACGAGAGTGTACATCAAAAGTAGTCAAAAATGGCCAATTATAACCCGGACTCCAGAGGGTTAAGGGTCTGGAGTGGCCTAGCAAGTCTACAGACCTAAACTCCATAGAAAATCTTTGGCGGGAGCTCATACTCTAATTCTAAGAGACATCCTAGAAACCCGGCTTATATGCAGCAGATCTGTGTGAAAAAATGGGCCAAAATCCCAACTGCAGTTAGTGAGAACCTGGTGAAAACCTACAGGAAATGTTTGACATCTGTAGCTGCAAGCAGAGGCTACTGTAGCAAATATTAACATGGATTTTCACAGGGGTTCAAATACTTATTTCCTGCAGTAACACACAAATAAATTATTAAATAATCATACATTGTGACTTCTGGATATTTCGTTGTTAAGATTATGTCTCTCACATGGACATGCACCTAAGATGAAAAATTTCAGATCCCCCCATGATTTCAAGGTGGGAGAACTTGGGTAGTTGCAGGCGGTTCAAATACTTATTTTCCTCACTGTATTTCTAGTGAAAAATCTATTATTTTTAATGGCACAGAGGAAAAAGGTCAACAGATATGGAAACTTTAGAAGATATTCACCAGGGTAATATTGAGATGGAAGAATCCTGTGATAGTAAGTTTTTGTTTAGCGACACATTAAAAAAAAAAGTTCCCGGGCAACTTTACATGTTTGTCTTATTTTATTGTAACTGCCGTTATGTAGAAATATAATAATAATAAAATGCAAAACCGAGGCTACATGTGGTTGTTTACTGGTTCATCACTTTCTAACAGGAGAACCCAGGACCATCACAGCCTCCCACGACTTTGGTTGAGGCTTTATGGCTTCTTTTATACATCAGTGTCTGATGAAAGTGACTGATAAAAGTGAACGTCATTTTTAAGATGTCATGAACTCAAATTACAGATAAATCTTTGTAAAACTCTGTATTTTTGATTATTTTTTACATGTCTGTATATATATGTTCATCACTAATCTAATAGAATCCCTTCAGTTGGACACAAAAGGATATAACTCGATGTATTTTATTTTTATTATGTTGCCTTGATGGGGTGCACAACAGTATATTTGATGATAAACAGGGTAAATGTGGCGACCCAAGGGTTTGTCATGTGCAGATAGAGCCCTACAATGGATATCTGCCTCTTTATTTGACCAGATTCTTTTAGAATGGATGTAAAAAATACAGTCTGGCATATTATGAACACTGTGCAAAAATGACAACTCCAGTTGGTACATCTCTCACAAAAATCCTTGTGGAACACAAAATCTTTCATCTTGACATATCTTATCTTCACATTTAGAAAAATGCTGATTCAGTAGTCAGCATTTAATCAATCTTTGACTTTCATGGTTTTTTTAACTGTTTATTTGATTTAAAAAATACTTTAGGCTGAAAAGTGTAGCTATGCATTTGATCAACAATAAATCAGACCTGGTACCACCTACAATAGTGGTGTTAGCAGGCTGCCTTTATACAGGTAGAAAAGGAGCTGATGACTGGGGAGCTAGTTTTGTATTTTTAAGTGTAATTTAATTCTAAAACCCTTGAGGGCTAAACAAAAATTTAGATCAACTTTAATAATTCTGCTTTCAACAATGTTATTTGTTGTTGCTCTTAGCAGCTGGAGAAATACTGACCTTAATAATCAAAATGTCCTGATTTTGGTTTTATTGCTGCTACTGTGGACCCCCTTTGACCCAAAACTGCATCACAGGAGAGAGGGTCCTGAACTTGCATGAGGGGTCCAGACTGCTGCTGAAATTTACCTTAGGTGTGTCTACAGTCGAAAACTGCTGCACCAACAAATGCTCCAAGTGGTTTAAAACTCAGTTGAGGCAAACAAACCAATAGTCAGGTAGGAATACAAATCAGTTTGTGTTGAATGAGCACAACTCCCACTAAAAGAAGCAAAAATAAACACTTAGGGGTAGAAACTCGCCTGCTTGGAACAAGAGAAGGAAGCTTAAGCTAAAAAGCTCAAGAGTTCCTTTGGTTCGACATTAAAAGTTCATTTTCTTAGAGTAAATCCGTGTAAACTAAAACGACCTAAAGTTTGAATCAGGCCTAAACTGAACAGAGTTGCAGCTCCCTTACTGTCGCAGTTGTTGCATAGGATAGAAATATATATAATGAATGTCTAAAACACTTTCTAACGTGACTTTATGTCAGAAGAGTTCGTAGCCTCCCATCTTTTCTGTACTATGGATGAACGAACACGATCAGTCTCTGTTTTTTTGCACAGTGCCGTCGCGAAACAATGAATGCGAACTCGGCTGCAACCAAAAGTGCAAATCTTGCATTTTTATATCTTGTTCTCCGTTGCAAAGAATACAATCAACGTGTTGCACGCCGCCTGCGCCCCCCGTGAGCCTCGTGCCTCCATTAGCTAAACCCAACAGGCTGAGCTCCGGAGAATGGAGCTAACGAGGTAGCTGCAAACGCTCAGCATCAACATAGCATCAACATAGCATTTAGTAGATTGCAGTTCACGAAGCGTGCATGCAAAACGTGTCACGCCTGCGGACCCACAGCATCCCGGGAGCAACATGGCTTTGGTGCTTTGCTCGACGAGCTCAGCTAACAAAACACAAGCCTTACCTTTCTGAAGAAGCCTTGAGCGCTGGTCTGGCTAGCAGCAGGCCGAAGTAAAAAGACTGATATGTATTAGTCTGTTGAGGACGAATAAGGTCGTCGAGCTGTGATAATAAAGCTAAATAAATATGCGCAGGTTTAAGAGCTAGCTTTAAAGCAGTCTGTATCAACGTCCGTGACTCAATAGCCTGAGCCAGGCAGCTAACATACACAATAACTAGCCTGAGCTGGGTAGCTAACATACACAATAACTAGCCTGAGCCTGGTAGCTAACATACACAATAACTAGCCTGAGCCAGGTAGCTAACATACACAATAACTAGCCTGAGCCAGGTAGCTAACATACACAATAACTAGCCTGAGCCAGGTAGCTAACATACACAACAAACTAGCCTGAGCCAGGTAGCTAACATACACATCAAACCCCTTTCTGCCCGCCAACAGCTCCACCGGATATGACGTAGTTTGCTTTTTTTTTTTCCTCTTCCCCCGGAAACGTTTCCATGTTTAAATAGTAGAAAAGTATTAGATATACTGTGATGGCAGAATAGTATATTATATCATCAGTGTTTAGCATTCTGCAACATTATTAAGCAGTATATAGTTTATCACACGCACAGGCTATGTCCCAATTTGTTAATTTAGGATTGCTAAGGGATGAAAATCCATAAAAACAACAACAAAGAAACCAAAAAAAAAGCATTGAAAAAATGTGGATTTTTCCTTCCCCCTGTTGAAGTCCTCCTTGACTTCCCCAGGTTGGTTGATCTCAGGACAGCGTATTCAGGTTCTCACAATGTTCAAATAAAAATATAAACTCACAATCGCTCAGTCAAAAAACGTCTTGCGATATAAGAGTTTCCTTTCTGCAGAAAGGGAGAGCCGAGGCCGTTCTAGTGCAATGGCTTACTCGGGTCTGAGCTCTACTT
>JAVLVB010000565.1:439275-451969 GCA_032876305.1 Orestias chungarensis | reverse complement strand
AATGCATGGACTAGCTTTTCAGCATCTATACTAGAGAGAATATTTCTAATTTTTGCTATATTCCTAAGATGAAAGAAGGAAATCTTACAGACCTGTTTTATATGAGACTTGAAAGACATTTCCTGATCAAAAATAACACCAAGGTTCTTTACATTGTCACCAGATGCCAACCTGATTCTATCCAGGTCAAGTGGCTGACCAAGCAATTTCTTTTTTAGGGGTTCTGGTCCAAAGATAACAACTTCTGTCTTTTCAGAGTTGTGAGCACAGGAGATGATGAGAACCTGGGTTGATCATAGAAGATGTTAAGGGGCACGAAGGGGGGAAAAAAATAGGAAAGTTACAAAATAAGACTAGACTAGAAAAAACTACAAAAATCATTAAGGCTTGAGAAAGGCAAACACTAGATACTCGTCTTATACTGGCTCAGCTCATCAGCGTCAACTGGAGGCACCTGTGCAGCTGCACAGGGGAAGGAAGGCGCTGCAGCAGAGAGGGCTCTGGCAACCCCCTGTGGACAACCTTAAAACAAACTGAAATGCTCAACTTGACATCTTCTTCAGTTTGTTCGACATCTATTTTTCTGTCTCTTCAAACCCCCAATCGGTTGTGGCAGACAGCTGCTTGTACTGAGCCAGATTCTGCTGGATTCTTCCTGTTAAAAGAGAGTTTTACCACTTCACTTCACTATCTACACGCGTGCTCAGTATGAAGGATTGCTGTAAAGTCAACAACAACACAAGCCATTGTTTTTGTGTGCTGATTCCGGAGGAGTGAATGCTGTCAATGACTCGATACAATCTGCTGGGTTTCCCTAGATTGAAAACTTTTTCAAACTGATTTGTAATACAAGCAAGAGCTTCCATAAGACTCTGAATTCCAAGATCATCCTACAAGTATTGTATAGTCTTTAACCCCCTCCCTTATGACCAGCCCAAGTTAACTTATCTCATGTGCCCCAACAGATGGTCCTTTTCGATCAAAAGCTCACACTCCCTCAGGTAAAACAGACCTCTTATTCCCACCATAAACAAAAGAGTTGAGTTTATGACCCCTTGTGACATCATCCGTTGAAAATTATTTTGGCAAACTTACACACCAAACCAAAACTTTCTTTAGTGACATCCGACTTGCGGAATAGGTTGTCATTACCGCCAGTATGAATACCAATCTTACAATATTTATCTTTATCCTAAGGCAGCAGTTTCAGTTAGATTGCTATTTTGCCCATTCTGAGTTGAGTGGGTATATTTGTGCAAAAAACATGGAAGGGTGATTGGTGATCTATGGGCTGGGTTCTGAGAGCATGCTTTCTACATACTATCACCTTGTCGGTCTGAGATCCTGGCTGATTGCGTTTTACTGTTTGCTATGACAGCATGTTCTCTTTGGCTCAACACTGTCTAAGGGGCCTTGGCTATATGCTGTTTTTTTAAAAAGCGTGCAGCCAGCCTTCCAAATTTAGACACCTTTGCCTCCAAAGTAACAAAAGTGCTAAATTTATAAACAATATCACTATAGGAGGCAGAGGAGTAGCAACATACAGAGCAGGGAAGAGGATATTATAGAAGAAGCAATATGCACCTAAAGCTAAGCTAAAATAAGCTAAGCTAACAGAGCTAGTGGGCACTTGAGTTTTTGCAGTTTTTGTTTTACTTTAATTTAGATTAGTCTTTGTTTGAAGTCAGATCTTGTTTATTCCTTATGTTTAGTTCTTAATTTACTAAGATTTATGTTTTACGTTTTATCTCTCTTGTTGAGTGTTCCTCCTCCACTGCTTCTCCTGTGCCATTCTTACTCCCTCCATCAGCATGTCTGGTCCCTTCAATCAGCAACACATAAACAATCAACTACCTGTTTCTGTCTGGTCACAAGCTCCCCATCGTCACTGATTCTTACACTTCTCAGTGGTTCCCATTCGTTACCTCACCTGTCCTTCCCCATTGTTTCCTGTTTCTTGCTTGTTCCTTGTTAGTAGCTGCTCTTGCGGTTTGTGATGTTCCTGTTGAAAGTCCTTCTTTTTATTGTTTTCTACCCACCGTCAAAGCCTGTTTTGAATTTGGGTACAATACATCTGCAAACCATGACCAATGCAAGGTGATTTGGAGACTGGGTACTGGTAACACTCAGGGACCGGGAGAGGTTAGTGAGCTATCAAAAAAAGGATGCCAGGGAAGGTGAGGCTGGGAGACCGAATAGATGTTGGGACCTTGGAGACGTTGGTAGTGAGCTTGGAGGGTGAACATGTTAACATGATGGTGAAGATGAAGTTGAGCAAGAGAAGTGTGTAAGCTAACTGGCTTCAAGGTTGCAGAGATTTACTGCAGAGGTTAACACAACCAAGATAGCCAGGGGAAGGTTTGTTTGAGTCTAGCTTAACAAAGCCTTCCAACAAGGAGTAGAAACACATGATTACAGTTTAGATCAGTATCAAGTTGCACAAGCATACACTGGGTTTTTTGTTATACCACAAGGGTTAACACTTAGACAAGGAGTGTTAATACATTTCTTACTGGCTCACTCAACCCTCTATAGGAGAACCTGCCTTCAAGGTACCTCGGGCTCCCTCCAATGCATATCTACAACTTCAACCCAATATTAAAAACACCACAAAAATTCATATTTCTGACATGTATTAAAAAAGAAATAGCAATTTCCCTCTGTCTGAAAAATATATTACAGTAAAATTCCCATTTTAGCACCATTAGGATTACCAAAATTACTTATTTGCTAAATGGCAAAATTAGCGGAGAATGGACTTTTTAAAAAGAATTGTTAAATACTTTTTACGTATATATACACACACCATTATCAGGATGGCAGTTTTTCTCTTACCAGTGTTGCGTTGCAGCAAATGAGTGAGACTAAATACTAGTCTGAAGGGCTTTTCTACATGGAGTCAGAATTATCTCCCTGTGCATGTGTGGCACCCCGGAGTGGGGGGCACTTGCAGGTACGAACGATTGCTGGGATAAGCAATGCATTTAAGAGACCAGTTTATTTAAAATACCAGTCCCAATAATGTCTTAGTTGAGGGTGGGGAAGGCGTGCTCCAGCCTCTGTCTCAAAACGGTTTACGTTGTGGACCTAAATGCAGATGACGGAGATGGCGTTGGATGAGATAGAGATTTATTGCAGATTTGAATGTGGATTACAGATCAGCACAAGGAACTAAGGGAACTCGGAAGGGAACTCGGAAGAAACACTGTAGATCAATGAGGAGGAGAACAATAACGAGGACACGGAGCGGGGAGGAAACATAATGTGATGATCAAGCAGTGAGTGGAGCGGAAAACCAGGTATATATGCTGGGAGGATTAGAACAAAGGAAGTGATTACAGGTGTGCGTGGTTAAGAAAGAAGCAGACTGAGGAAGAGAAATAGAGTGACAACAGGAAACAGGAGGAGAGTGAAAGCAACTGAAGTAGAACAGAATAATAGTAATAATAGTAATAATAATAATCATACTAATAATAATAAAAATTAAAAATCATAATAATAATAATGAAAACCGAACTACTAGACAAACAGAGGAAGGCACTATAAACTAAATGGTAAACTACGGACAAAAAAGGAGAAAACATCTAATCAAAATAACTAGAATCAATAACTAAGGAAATACTAACAGCGAACCAACACTGGCCATGACAGCCTCCCTCTTTACGACACTTCTGAACAACTCCGATCTCCAGCGATCCCCGGGGCTTAATCAGCACTGGCCTGCGGGAACACACCATCCACCCGGGTCTCTGCCTCTGCACCCATAGCTTCTTCCTTTCTGTTGCCCTTTTGGCTTGTTGTCCCTCTCTCACTTCCTGCTTTCTCACTGAACTCTTTTTTTATCTCCCCATCTGTCCTTAATGCAGAATCAGAGAATGGGAAACACCTGAGTGAACAGTCGTTAGGCATATCTGCCTAAAGCTGGGGTGGCAATCCCAAGTTCAAAGAAAAGAAAAACATGCAAAGATAACAAAAACCTGCAGCACAGGAAAAGAAAATTTAATCCAAATAAACAACATTTATGTCACAAAACAAAAAGTTCCCATTGCCACCCATGCACCATTTTTGCCCCAATTTTAGAAGACATGACTGTTCGTTTTATTGGCCATTCTAAATTGCTATTAGGTGTGCGTGTGTGCCCCATGACCACTAGAAATAAGCCCTGCCCCAAGCGACCTCGCAAGGACAAGAGGGTATATACATTCAAAGGATGTATGATCATCCATTTTCCAACACGCTTATCCTTGTGGGTGTCATATTGTTTAGGCTTCTGACCCACATGAACAGAGAACTCTCAGGAGATAAATTATAATGATCTTTATTTTTGATTGTAGGGAGCAGGCCTTACTTTTGTTGAAGGCCTGCTTAAGGTCCAGATACTCCTCGGGAACGTTGCTGAGATCCTGGGAATCGATGGAGACGTCCTCCTGGGGCTGGCTAGGAGGAACGGCGTCTTGGAGACAAGAGGAGAGGCAGTTAGATGACCAGGAGGAAATGGAGCAATCTGACCAGTTGATGGTGGGGCTATGGTTCTGAAGCCAGTCAAATCCGAGAACGATATGGGGCTGAGAGGACTAAAAAACAAAAAATGATTTATGCTCTTTATGGTTGCCGGAGATAACTAATCCAAGGGGACTGGTGATGTGGGTAATCCGTGGTAATGATCTTCCGTCTAGAGCCGCAACCTGAAGCGGGGTGTCTAGTGGTAAAATAGGTAATTGCAACTGTTCTACTAGGACTTGAGCAACAAGCGATCTTTCACAACCGGAATCGATTAAAGCAGAGAGTTTGAATGATATATGATTGTGAATTAAAGTGGCAGGGAGAAGAAGAAAAGACTGACTAGGATGGGTGTTAAGGTCTGCCTGTTGCCTAGTGTTTACAGGCGGACCCTCTCGGGGGATCTTCTCCTTCCTGAGGTTGGGACAGTTGGCAATGTAATGACCCGGGGTACCACAGTATAAGCACTCTTTGAACTGCATCCTCCGTTGTCGTTCCTCCGGGGTTAATCTGGTTCGCCCAACCTGCATGGGTTCCGGTCTGGAACAGCCTTAGGAGGAGCTTCGAAAAGGCTGAGACGGAGGCTGAACGACTGAGGGGGCCTGGCTGACAGAAATTCTGCGGTTTACCCTTAAACGGTCCCTTTCTCTCAGACGGCCGTCAACACGGGCAGCCAGAGCAATAAACTCATCTAGCGTGGGAGGCTCATCAAAAAAGGCGAGTTCATATTGTAGATGCTCATTACGAGTGTGGAAAAACGCGCTTTTTAATGCACGAGGGTCCCACTCCAACCTGGCCGCCAGAGTTCTAAACTCTATAGCGAATTCGGCCACGGTTCTGGAACCCTGTTTTACTTTCTGCATCTTACGGGAAACCCTCAAATAATCGGTCTCGTGACCAAAAATCATCATGAACTAATTTCTAAAGTCTTGGAACGACAAACTAAACTCAGGATATCTATGAAAACGAGATTCAGCCCATTTAAGCGCTGAACCGGACAACTGACCGATAACAAACGCAATCTTGAAGTCATCATTGAGAAATGACTGTGGAGAATGGGCAAAAACCAAGGAACACTGCATCATAAACCCCTCACAGCCGCCAGCATTTCCTGAATATCTCTCTGGAACCGGAAGTGGAACCCCTCGGGGAACCTGAATCGGAAGTTGACGATGCGGAAGTGGCGGTGACAAAGAGAGTGAAGCGGTAGCGGCCTCGTTCGGAGGAGGAATCAACTCGGATGTTCTTGGTGCTAGATTCTGAAGGAGGTGAGTTATTTGATCCAGGGTTTGGTTTGTTTTGGCTTGGTGTTCGGATAACGATTGGAGGACGGACTCGTGTGAATGAAGCACGGCTGACTGATCTGTTATAACCCTCCTGAGAGCCTCTTGTGGGTCCGCTTGGCCTGAGTTTTCTGTCATATTGTTTAGGCTTCTAACCCACATAAACAGAGAACTCTCAGGAGATAAATTATATTGATCTTTATTTTGGATTGTGGGGGAAAGGGATCCGACAACGGGCAGAAACGGGCAACGGCAATGTGCGGTGAGGAACGGGAGACAGCGGGGCAGCGGGAAACGGCAGGAGGCCGGGAACCTCAATGACGTGGATGAACGGAGACCTCTGAGGGTGAGTACAGGAAAGGTGAGTTGAAGCAATCGGGTGAGGGAGAATAAACGGAATGAACTTACTGGTGTGGAATGAACATTTGTTGCCAGGGAGGAGTGAGTGGTGAGTTATTTTCAGCAGCGATGGTAGAGACATTTTCCAGGGGGTGTGTGCGGCAGATGGAACTATGCTGGAGTGGGCAGACCGAGCTGAGCCAATAGGAGCGGAGAGACCAGATGGAGGTGAACAACCAGAGATGGATCTTGAGAAGAGTTCGAGCACTGGAGATGACGGTAATCTGAAGTGAGCAAAAGGGAGGTTAAAGGCATGGGGGGAAAAACAAAGTAGCAAATGAATATAACTCTACACTAGAAAAAGCCAACAAGAAGCAAAACTAGAAACATTCAAAAATACTACGAGCAACTAGAGACTGGCACTGAGACTGGTTTTAGCGGGAGTAAACAAACACTCAGGCGTCAAGTAGCTGATCCACCACTCCTCTTATACTGGCTCAGCTCTTCAATTCCAACCGGGCGCACCTGGGGTGGAATTAGCTCCAGTAGAGGAAGAGCACTGGTGACCCCCTGTGGCCAACTGGAGAAGTAGCTGAAAAGAACTCACTCTGACAGTGGGGTCGTGGGAGTTTGTTGGTACCTATCTCCAGGATGTATGATCAATGTACTTTTAAGCACTTCAAGAATGAAACACACTAAGATGTAATGGTCCTATGCTAGAATCAATCAGTATTAGTGGTTTTATTACAGTTGAGTAGATCTTAATTGTTTAATATGATTGTAATAAAAAATAATTTCCATAAAACGTAAAAAACAAAAAATGAAACATTATGCTGCTTTGATGTGCCTGATGCTGTTTACCTATTTAGCTATTGATCTGTTGATCTATTGATCTACCTCTGATGTAATGAAGAGAAAGGATCCCTTAAGGACCCTATGGAGAGCTGACGTTTCTTATATTAAACTGAACTGGAACCAGTCAAAGGTCTGGCTACCTAAGGAAGAATTGATGTGAGCTGCCGTGTCAACCTCTTGAAAAGCAGCTTTTCTTGAAGTCCAGGTGAGGTAACTGTACTATTTTCTCATATCTGCCTAAACCATTATTTCCTTTGCTTTTCCAATACATTTAACATACCTGCTCACTCCACCCTACAGATATAAGGAAATAAATTATGGATTTTTATAGGTTTTCCTCACACCTAGGTGCAATTTTAAAAATGAACAGAATGTCCAGTCATTTTTCTGTTCAGGAAGGAGATGGGTTTTGTGTCACAGGGTTGAAAAAGTGTACATTTGAAAACTGTAAAACAACCCTAGAAAAAGGACAAAATTACAGTTTGCTAAAGCATTCAGGAAAAAAAAACATTTTCAGAACTACACCATCAGACATATGCAGGGTTCCATTCCAATATAGTTACAGAATGGCTTAAACACAAGAGATTTAATGGAGAGGAAAGACTTTCACAAAGCTCCAAGTCAAACGCTGTAACCATTGTTGATAAAACCTGACTCAATTTTACATTCGCTGTGACATGAGAAATAAGGCACAGTTTCAGGAAGCTT
Source organism: Orestias chungarensis (assembly GCA_032876305.1). Taxonomy (NCBI): domain Eukaryota; kingdom Metazoa; phylum Chordata; class Actinopteri; order Cyprinodontiformes; family Cyprinodontidae; genus Orestias; species Orestias chungarensis. The sequence continues at coordinate 444,284 of JAVLVB010000565.1, read as the reverse complement.
TTATAGAGGGTAATTAAAAGGTTAAATCAGTGCTGGGCAACCACAGTCTACTCAAGGGCCACCATTTCTGTGCTTTACATGTAACAGAATTGACATTTTTTAAGACATCTCTAATAATAGTGTTTGCTTTGAACCAAGCAAATCTGCTACTTTGGCTTTTAGTAATTACAAACTATTTTTGTTATTCAAATAGAGCAGAGTCAGGACAGTACAACTATGAAGGCAAAAATAAACATTAAGATAAAACCCTTCTCTCATAGAGTGCTGATACGGGGTTTTACCACCCTGATAGCTTTCCTAAGTCTATGTTACTACCAACCAACAGGCTGGGGCCCTCCTCTTGCCTGTCTGTTGTCTTTGACAGCACATTTGTTCTTACCGGGGACTCTAAAAAGAATACAGCAAGAACAAAAACCTGCACAGCACTACCATCTAGTGGCTCAAAAGTAATGGTGCAGATTTTGGATTTAACGTAATTGTCTAAATCGTTTCCAAGTAACAAGGCAGAATTAAAAGCAAATAATATGATTTACTGTTTTGCACTAACTAAATATTTAATTAGGGTATTAAACTTATGGAAATTTAAATTTAATTGTCCCCGTGTTTTAAAGTATTATTTTCAAAACAAACGGATAGTTAAAAAGAACATAGCACTACACAGTTTAATAGGTTTTCAGTCACCTGGTGGGTGAGATATGTTTTATATGTCATTGTGAATAATATATTTGAACCTGATGGTCAGTATCGTTTATTTCTACAGGGCCAATTCACATTTCAAAAAAAGTCAATTCCTTCCAATGGTTCATACATTCCAGTTAATCCAGTTAAAAAATTCATACATTGTCGATTATTATAACATTAAAGATTCATAAACATCTTTTTAAGAAAACACTTGAACTAGTATTGAGAAGTGATATATTTTTGGTCCAAAAAGTGATTACTTATCTTATGAAGGCAGGATATTAGTTAATTGCACTGTTATATGATCCCCATGAGGCAATGTCTGCTGAATTATACAAAATTGTGGATTTTCTAAAGCTTTTCTGACTATTCTCTTCTCTGACTCTTCACTGATTAGCAACAGTATTTATTTTCTAACAGTCTGTAGATGGCATTGCCCAAGAGTCAATGACATCATAGGCAAATAAGTGTAAAAATGGCTTTGGGTTAAATTCATAGTTAAATAGCTAATACACTAACATGTTTTTGGTTTTACAAGTCAAGGTTGCAGTTGCATATGTTCATCACCAGAGAGCGCTTGAATGCCCGTTTAGCCTTTATTTAGGGAGATAGAGCTACAGCAGGGATGGGCAACTCCAGTCCTCAGTGGCTGTTGTCTCTGCCTAAACACGGCTGAGTCAAATAATGAGGTCATTGGCAGGTCTCTAGACAACTTGAATGCCTCTGAGATGGTGTTCAACGATTTGATTCAGGTATGTTGAACCAGAGATACTACTAAAAGTTGCAGGAAAACAGATCTTGATGACTGGGCTTGGCTATCACTGGTCTACAGTATCAATGTAGCTTTTTGTCTAATATGAAATATCTCAAAGAAATCAGCAAAAATCATGTGTGCAGTGCCAAGTGAAAATAATTCACAGCGCTTCACTTTATTTTAGTATTTAGTTTTGGTACAGCCTTATTGCAAATTGTAATTCCCTCTGAATTCTACAAACAAACTGGTCATTATAATAATAGGGAAAGGAGATTTTGAGCATATTAAAACCAATTTTTTAATAAAAACAGAATCAGATCACCATTTCCAATTGAACCTCTCCAAAACTGAACTGCTAGTCATCCCAGCTGAAAATAACAGTTTTGTAGTTTGGGCACACTAAAGAAACGTTAAAACATTAGGGGCAGGTCCATCACAGAGATCTTAAAAAAAAAGAAAAAAAAAAGTAAGAACAATAAAATAAATCTAATGAAACAATCAACCATTACTCGACAGATTAGCATTCTTCTGGCTGTTGCCTGCTTGACCTGCAATTTTTAGATGTGCCATAAATAAAAATAGTTGAGTCAATGGTTGACTTTTAAACAGGTTTGTTGAACCAGGGAAAGAAATTTTTGTTAGACAAAGCATTATCTCTTTTCTGAATAAACATTAAACTAACCATAATAATCACAACTTTAGATCTTTTCATGTGCCTAAACCCCCCAAAACAACCTTGATGACATACAAGGTCATTTATCTAGCATAAATTTTCAGTACACTTAAAAATGTAAAATCATCTAAACAGCCTTTTTGGTGGCAAGTTCTACAGTACAGGACAACATCCCCTCTTGTGAAAGAACAAATTTCAACAAGTTGATAATTTTGCAGGTCCTCGTGTTCCTTTTTCTTCAAAATTAACTTTGGGATGGCTACACCGATCACTGTGACTGTCAAAGTGCCTTTAAACTAACTACAAAGGATATTTTACAGCTTCATGTCATTTGTAATGAATGCTCTCAGCTTGTGCAGGTTAACTCATTCCAGTACCAAAGGTGACAGGAGCTTCCATGTTGGAAGAAGTGGGTTTGGCTGATAGTTGATTTGGATAAAGTCCTTGTAGAAATCTCTAATTACCAGGACTGTTTGGCTTTCAGTCAACCATTTGGGATTGGTTCCATTCTTTAGCTATGGGTTCTTTCCTTGTTGCTATGTGCTCATGGACAAAAGAAACTTCTTAAGAGTATTTGATGGAGGTCTTACTCCAACAAATACTCCATTATAGAGGAGAATAAGAACAATCCTTTCTATTGACTTCCATTCATTTGTCATAATTTTCTGTGGCCTAACCCTGAACCAAAAACATTACTAGTACATGCCTTAACCCGAAATCAAACCCTAACTCAACTCACAGGATAGTCATACACCTAAGCGCCTGAGAGATTGCTGTAAAGTCAACAACACAACACAAGACCATGGAGTAGCGAATCATGCAAATCGATGACTTGATGCAATCTGCTGGTATATCTTAGATTGGAAATTTTCAAAACATTTTTGTTGTCATTTATTTATGATCGGAATGAAATGATTTTCTTGTTAAGTGCCTTGAGACGACATGTGTTTTAAGTAATATAAATAAACTGAATGTTGAATGTAACCTCTAACCCACAACCATAATTTTTGAGAAAAGTATTCGTTAAAATACTCCCAACAATAGTCCGCTGCAAATACATGCCAATGCACCCCCCCACCCCCAAACACACATACACACAGAGAAGAACTGACAGATTAAACTATGGTGGCATGCTGTGTTGCTTAACCCCAGGGTATATATGTGATGGAGAGTAGAAAGAGGGTTGTTGCCCTGTTGTTGAACCCGCAATGTTTCCCCTCTACTCCTCTAGTTTTTATCTGACATGTGCAGTACTGTAGTAACACTCAATGTCATTCCTATTTTTTACACAAAACATCAAATCAGCAAATGTGTAAGTATAAGAGGAATGTTATGTTAGTGTGTTTTTGGACAACAATGTCATGCTGTATTCACTGATGTGAGAAATTACTCCTCACCACACACACACAAAATGTGCCCCACAGATGAAGGTGGTCTAGACCAAACAACCTCATGTTATCATATCAACATATGAAAACATGGTGTGATATCAATATATCAGTTCAAGGTGGTAGCAAAATGGAGTAGTTCCTCAACTTTAATTGCAATCTTTCCTTTTATAAATCTCATTCCTGTTTTTCTGGGAAAACAGCTGGATTGATTTTTCCCAATACTTGTATACATTTTTCAGTTTTGTTATGATGTAACCATAGAAACAGGGTGGTTTACAACAGGGAGTAGCTTATTAACATTGGAAAAAATGAAATAATATCTGAAACCAGAAATTCCAGAGGAGTTAAAAAGGAGGCATTGTGGCTGAAGAGCAGGACAAAAGAGGAGAGAAAGAAGGAGAAACTTCAAACCCTCTATGCCATCCATCATCATGGGCAATGTGAGATCGTTAGCTAACAAGTTGGATAAACTTCAAACCTTGACAAGGACTCGGCAACAGTTTTGGGGAACGTAGTATTATGTGTTTTACTGAGACATGGCTGCAGGATCATATGCCCGACTCCAACGTCTCTCACCCGACTCCACCATCAGCTGTTGCCAACAATGGATGTGATGTTATCAGTTACATTGTTGCTAGGATACAGACACAGCACCCAAATTATTTTGTTGCAATATCTGGTGATTTCAATCACACCTCACTCTCTGCTACACTGCCAACATTTCAACGGTGTGTCAGCTGCTCTACCAGAGAAAACAAGACATTGGATTTGTTTTACACAACCACCTACCATTCATACCATTCTAAACCAAGGTCAAGGCTGTGAACTGCCCTTAATATAACCCCCTTGTCCAGAGACTACCTGTTAATAAAGTGACTGTAAGAAAGTGGTCACAGGATGCTGAACCTTCCCTACTGGGTGGTTTACATGATAACGAATGGATTTCTCTTTGGAAGCCACATGAAGATGACGTTAATGCCATGACTGAGTGTGTGACTGGCTATATAAACTTTTGTGTAGACAGCATCATTCTGACCAGAACAGTGAGATGCTTCCCTATCAACAAAGTCAGGATCACCAATGACCTGAAGGGACTGTTAAACATGGAAAAAAAGAGCCTTTAGTGAGCGAGATAGAGAATTATTGAGGACTATGCAGAGACAGCTCAAAGGTATAATCAGAGAGAGCAAGGAAGTGTATAGGAAGAAGCTGGAGAGTAAACTGGAGAGAAACAATATCAGAGATGTGTGGTCAGGAATGAAGAAGATCACAGGCTTCAAGCTGAAAGATGATCTGATTAATGGAACCGTGTGTCAGGGGTAGTTTCTGAAGGACTCGAGCAGAGGTGGAGTTGAGTGAATAATAATTTATTGTTGGGGTTGAAATTAAACATAAACAGTAAAGGAAACAATACAAGGAACTACAGGCAACCGGAGACGAAACGCGAGAGATGTAAACAAACAAGAAGCGGAGGCGGGACTACAGAATGTAAACAAACGGAAAACTAAAA
>JAVLVB010000565.1:426658-439175 GCA_032876305.1 Orestias chungarensis | reverse complement strand
AAGACAACAGACGATCCAGCGGTGAGTGAAAGAATGTGAAGGGCTTATATACTGTGAACCGGTGTGTGATTGGTGGAGAAGATGATTGGATGATTGAATAACAGATGTGAATGAATAATGAGTGGAGAACACGCACATGAGGGAACACACACACACACGGGAAGAAAACAGAACCTAAACCAAACATAGATCATGACACCGTGGACAGAGCAATTGAGCTGAACACATTCTTCAACAGGTACAGTTCAGGAACAAACTCACCATCATCTCCTGTTGCATCCAACCAACCAAACATCAAACCCCTTCTTTGACCCACAGCTTTCCAGTCAGACTTCAGATGTGTTATCCTATAACTCAGTCATTACTCTTCTGGATACTCAGGTATTGTTCAGGTTTTGTATTTTTGTTATCATCCTAACTTTATAAAAATCCATCCATCCATCCATCCATCCATCCATCCATCCATCCATCCATCCATCCATCCATCCATCCATCCATCCATCCATCCATCCATCCATCCATCCATCCATCCATCCATCCATCCAGCGATCCATCATAGCATATATATGTACGATATTGTGTAGTACTTTTGTTGCCTGCTTCAACATCAATGTATCCAGAACTAGTAGTAGTATATAACCATTTACACTAAATTGTGTTTTTTCTTATCATGAGACATATTCAGTGTGTGTCTTTTTATTAATTTTGAAAAGAGGATTTTTTTACTCTGACTTATTAGATTCCTTGAAAAGATGTTCCAACTACAATCTTTATGTTCAATAAGCATAAAACTATTAAACTGACCTAAATGATCCTTTAACCCTTTTCTACAATGGATAATGAGGTGACCCTTGACCACTCACTGAAGTGACCTGCATTTGACTGACTGACCACTCCATGACCCTCTGGGCAGGAAGTGTGTGTGTGTTTGTTTGGAATTTTTTGGGAATAATTTAATTTTACAAGCAAAACTTTTAGAAGCTATAATAAACAATAAAAACTGAAGAACTGGCATAGAAAAAAACAGCTTATTGGCATGCTCCACATTAAAAGGCATCTAGAGCATTTATTGGTATGATATTAATACAGTTGCTATACAAATATCTGATTTAGGTAATATAATAATAGTTCTATGGATATATGAACCGTGTCTTATCAAAAATGTTAGAAAAAAGACCTGGAGAGTATCCATACATAAACAAAAATGGTATTCTTTTTAGGAGCTTCAGTAAAATGTTCTGGGCTAATGCAATTAACCTGAATTTCAATGAATATACAATTTATACATCTGAAAGTCATAATCCAAATTCCTAAAGTCCTTCACTGATATTTGAAGTCTTTGAGTTCAGTACCTTTTACACAAATAGAAAAAATCTTGAATAATAATACAGCCAAATTATGCATCAACAGTGAAAGTCCAAAGTAAGCAATACAGTCTGAAGTAAAGGGACTCTACTCAAGAGCACAAATGGTATAAAATAAAAAACATTGCTCAACATCAATTTCCTGTTTTGTATAAATGTTTTTGTTTATAACATTGGCATGAGAAGAATTTGTAGATGTGAGTTGTTAAAGAAAATAAAGTACAACTGAAAGTAATCTGATCTAATCAGCAAAAACACAATTATTAATTTAACCTTTAATGAAAGTAGTGACACTAAAAGTAGAAGTGTAGAGTAGAAGGTGCTATGATGAACACAACAGCAGACGTTACCCTTCCTTGTCCTTTCTCTGAACCCGGCTCTGTTCTGCCTATGAGAGCTAACCCCTAACTGAACTTTTCTGAAGGTTAAAAGGTTGGGGTGAAGTCCAGGTCGAGTTCTTCTAGTGAGATCTTTGGCAGTGGACACTGAACCACCTGCTGAACAACAGATTCATAATAATGTAATTTCACTTTCTAAATTGAATTACTTAAAACACATTAATAATTTGAGCTTTTAGGAAACTAAATGTTTTGAATTTTTGTTGATCAAAACTAAATATTTAACAAATATTTAGCATTTTTACTTGTCACAATCTCTTTATATACTTTAAGCAATAAAGATAATACCTCATCAGGCTTAACGAATGGAGACGTGCAATTTAAAAAGTACCATGTAGTTTAAATATAACACCAACTATATGGTGTTTTAAATAAGAAAACCTAAAACTCTATTCTTAATTGCAAGTCTTAATAAAGGTAGGTGTGTACATGGATGAAATATGGGGTGTTTTCACACTATGATAAACAGTATAATAAACATTTCAAAATACACACAAGAGAATCAAAAGCACTGCTTTACATGTATTTGTGTGTATGAATGTAGATATTTAATAATCTATGTAGATGCATGTGGAGAATACAGTATTTTGACATTTATTGACCTGCGACAAGGTTTAAATAACTTTTGCCTATGTTACCCTAGCAATGAGATGACCTGGGACTGACCCTTCAAATAGTTGACTCTTGTTCAGTTGACTGCTAAATGTGTATAAATCAGAAGATGATGTAACCACCATTTTGCCTATCAAAGGGACTGTTTGTGTGTCAATTTCCCTGATAGACACTGCTGATCAATGCTTCCTTTACTTCCCAAATTATTGGACAGTGGAGGAAAACAAATCGGAATATTTTTTTTAAGTAAATTGTGATCAAAATCGTATATAAATCCCCAAAATAATGTCATAAAAGGCACACTTAAACAATATTTTTGCAGAAATAAATGAGATCAGTTAGTTATGATATAAGCAAACCTACAAGAAGCACTAGATTATTATTTTTTCTAAAGGCTCAAAGTAACTTTGGATTGATTGATTTGAGATTTATTTTCACAAACTGAACCCACTGCTACTGTGCTGTGTATTGCTTCCCCCATTATCAAAATGACAGTGGAGAACCACAAAAAAGAAATTCTCTGGTTGTTAAGTTAGTTGCAACATTACATGGACTCTTGATGCATTTTGGTGTGTATTTCAACATGTTTACTATTTGGAATTAATAAAAAAGATTTAGTGTAGATTTAGAAAATGGGATCTCAATATTATTACAAATTTACCAACTAAGAGCTAAAGAGAGGAAACTATAAAATTCACACCCTGATACATATATTACACAGTTCAATCATTACATTAATATTAAATAAGTCTGATTTCAAGTACCTTAAAGACCCGTTGTTTGTGAATATTTTGTACATTTAAAATAAGAAGGCATTAATTGTTTATTTTTTCCAGCACAAATGCCTGTTTCTCTTTTGAATGGTGTAAGTAGTTGATATTTAGGTTATTTTTATCAGTTGAGAGATTTATTAAAATGTTTGTTTGGTAGTTAAAGATGTGTAATAGGGATAGGGTATATTGATGAATAATACATATTTGGATTTGTAACATAGAGCAGTAGAGGGTTAGGGGTACATTAGATGTTGTGCGTTTAATTACTGGAGGCTTGACTGACGATTGTGGTAAAGATTTATCTATCAAAGATATGAGACTTGAACTGCACTTGGTAAACATGACTTATAACCATATTTGGTACATTAACCTTAACTTTGTGACAGTTTTTATCAAAACAAACAAGTTGCTCCAAAAAATCTACTTTTGTTAAGCAAAGATTTTTGATCATATGAAGGTTTGAAAATAAAAAAAAATTAATGTGTTAATAATCAAATTAGGTAGATCAATAAAACCTCACTTATTTCTGAGAGAAACCAGTGGGCACCTAAAAAATAGAAGAAAAAATAATGTCTCTCTTAGGTAAAAATACTGCCATGATTCCTGTTGTCTTTTGTTGTTTGGTTTTTGAGTTAGTGGTTTATGTATTTTATGTTCTTATTAGTTGACGTTTTCTGTATTATTTCTTAGGTCCAGCATATGTTTTCCATTTGGTTTTTCTAACAGTTCTGTTATTTATTTTTAGTGTTAGCTTTTTCTTTTGTTCTATTTTCCTTCCCCTGCTCTGTCTGTCTCCCTCTCTTTCTCTCTGTGTTTTTTCCTTCAGCTCGAGTTCACTCATTATCACTTACACCTGTTCCTATTCATCTGGTCATCTTCTCCACAGCTCCACCTCCCGCTACTCAGTATTTAAGCCTGGTTCATTCATTCACTCACCACTGGATCGTCCTTACCTTACCTTTCATTATTGCTCTCTGCTCCTTTCTTTTCCCCGTCCTCACCGCTTCCCAGTAAGTTCCCCTTCTGCTCGCCTGGTTCTCTGTGCTGGTTTTTCTCCCCCTTTGTATCCTCCGTGCTCCTCAAATAGTTTATTTCTTCTGTTGTTTTGTTTCTTCGTTGCCTCCGGTTTTCCTCGCATCCCTCATTGTTGTTCTGTTATTAGTTTGTTTTCTGTTGCATTTTATTTAAGCAGCTGGATAGCTCAATTGGAATGTCACCACACTTCCAATCCAAAGGTCATGGGTTTGAATCCAGCCCAGGGCAAAAAATACACCACAGCATCCAGTGTGGGTCCCTAGGCAAGACCCTTTGCACTTACCTGACGCCTGCAAAATGACTGCCTCAGTGTGGTTTACACCAAAAACAATTTCCTACAGGATCAATAAAGTATACATTATTTCCCATCCTGTGTTCATCCACTGGTTTGTTTGTTTGTTCATCATTTTGTTTCTTTCATAGTTTCTTAGTCTCCACGCTCCTCTTCACTCATCCAGCAGTTTTTTTCTTTTTTTTGTTCTAATTATTCTTCACGCAATCCACCTCTGCTTGAGTCATTATCCCCGCCTTGACAAATACCATATCAGCCAAGCAGGTGTACCAAACATGCAGTGCAATGGGGGTGAAGAGAATAACAAAGTTATATATACAGCGACTATGAAAGATGCCTTCTTTTTTCAGTCAACTTATCTCTGTGAATCAATTTATTCTAAAGTAAAATTTATCAAGAACATATACACAGTATGCCATTATTATGCACATCTTCAAGACCCAGAGTTACAGTACATTGAACTCTTCTTTACTATGAACTGAGGAACATCATACTATGTCTGCCCATTAATATAATTTTTCTCCATTTTGAACACTCCTGATGTTTGGGATCTCCCTTGTGGATCTGTTACTTCTAAGGCCCAATGTTGCATAAGAGAAATAGGAGAATACATTTTTAGGTAGCTCTCGGTTTCCAAGATTGGTGACCCGCTGTTTTAAGTAATTAAAACCCATTATCTACAAACATTCTAAATGAATCAAAGACAAGCTTTCACTTTATAATAGGTGCATCCCTGTTAGAGCTGCCCTGTGGCTTTTTATTACAAGCTCACACTCTTTGAGATAACCGTTGTTTATTATGCTTGAGTCCTAAAGAAAAAAAGAAAGTGAAGGGTTACATATGCACCTGCAGGACTTGCACATATCATAATATATCTGTATAACAGAGAACAAGAAGGAGATAAAGAAAGAATACGAAGAATAAGAAATAAAAGGCCAAGCAGAGTGTGCAGAGAACAGACTGTCTGAGAGAAACAATTTGATTCAATTTTCCACTCAATAAAATACAACCATCAGCTCTGCATACACAACAACACTCACACCCACAGTGTCTGTCTCTAGAGTGGTCTTTTAATTGAATCAGGTTACGGTTGTGTCTCAATGAAATTGGAAAACTTAATCAACTGGAAAACAGTGTGTTCTCTTCCCTCTGGCATTTCTGCAATCATTCTCTCCCTCTCTCCATCAGTCTGATAAAAGATGGCTGACATGCTAATTTGTGGTTTCATATAGTATGTGTGTATGTTTAGATAAATTATGTAGGCAAACTGAATATGTTCTGTTTTGCACATTTTGTACATATTTTGCATCAGTGTATCCATTCAAATTGTACACCACTAATACAATTCAAGAAAGTAATTACATTTTGTCCTTGTTAATTGTAAAAAGCTATTAGGGTGAAAAAAAGACAAATAGTAGAAAACTGTATTTAAATGTTTAAATAGCTGTTCATCACAAAACCATATTCTTAACTATTTGAAAATCTGACTTTCACCCATTTCCACATGCAAACATGTATGGCAAAGGTAAAAAAATGGTCTGCCTTGAAACCTAGCAGTGTTGTTGAATTGCACAAACAAGGCCATCCTAGCAAGTGGCTGTGGCATGACCTTATAAAGGCAGTTCATGCACAAACCCAATGTCATGTGGCTAAATTGGACCCTAAAATAGATCCATGGTTAAAACAAAATGTTATTTGGGTTAAAATTCTGATATAACAACAGCACAATAAACAAAACTATTTGTATACTTTGTTATTTAAATAAAAACATTTTCTTGCAAATGTCGCCATGTTGTTTATGCTACAATGCATCCTGGTTTGGTCAGGTGCTGTATCGCTAGCCCCATTCAGCAAGAACAGCAGTTTTTGCACAATGGAAAATGTTTTCAATTTGAACCAGAGCATGTTGAAATAGAACACAAGGCAGAAATAACAAGGGAGATGAAAAAAAAATGTATTCTTGAAAATACATACCCCAAACAACAGCTCACATTGCTAAAAGCTCCAATTTCTGACTCAAAATGTTTGCGCATAGAGTTAACATCATTCTGTAGTTGTATCAAAAACTCACTTGCTTCAGATTCTCCATCCCTATCACTGTCCCAAAGAAACAAAAGATAAGTGGACTCTATCGGCCTTTCTGTAGTCATTGACAACATTACTGCTCCCCGTCTGGACCAGCTGCAGTTGGCCTACAGACCCAAAAGATCTGTAAAAGATACCATCAATCTGGCCCTTGATTTTTTACAGCAGCATGTGGATTTCACAGTAACCTATGCCAGGATCCTGTTGTGGACTTCAGTTCTGCATTCAACAGAATCATGCCATCTTTGCTCCATGTCAAGCTTCCAAAGCCCCTAACATCCTGTTTGATTGGAGGCAAGTATGTGCAGCTTGGAAAAAAAAAAACTCTCAGAAACTCTGGCAATCAGCAGTGGTTCCCCTCAGGGTTGAGTATATTCACCTTTGCTGCTGTCCCTCTACACATACTGCTACTCCTCCAGTCATCAATCCGTAAAACTGATCAAGTTTGCAGACAACACTACCCTCATCCGGTTTGGCTCTGATTAAGACGAGTCTGTCTAAAGGAGGGAGGTGGAACAACTTCTGTTCTGGTGCACCAGCAACAACCTGGAGATCAATGCCCAGAAAACACTGGACTTCATATTGTGGAAGCCTTTCACTTTCTGGGCACAACTATCATCTAAAATCTTGAGTAGGAATATCAGCTCCCTCAGCAAATAATCTCAATAAAGGATGTCCTAAAACTGTCAAATTAGATGAAGGTGCAGTTGTACTCACCCATCATCGAGTCCTTCCCCACCTCATTCATCACAGTGTTGTTCACCAGAGCCACAGCAAGAGACAAACACAGATTGCAACACACTGTCCGGACTGCTGAGAAAGGGATCAAATGCAAGCTCTGACCTCCACAGGAACTGTACCCCTCTAGGATTTTAGACCGTGCAGGTAACCATTCTCACCCTGTACATGGTCTGTTCAAACTCCTCTCCTCAGACAGGAGACTACGGTCCATCTGAACTAGATCATTCCACCCTAAGAACAGCCTCTTCACCTCAGCAATCAGGCTCATAAACAATAGATAAACAACTGGTTTAACACAGTGACTGTATGCACCTTTATGCATTTTCTGCCTTTGCACATATGTAATATTTTGCACATTTGCACATTTACATCAGAACAATTTCCTAGTCAGTGAACTTGGTTTTACTGGCAATGACAATATATATATTCTGATTCTGAAAACCCCTCAAGCGTCGGGCCTATGGTAGAGGACCGGGTTTGCTCTATGCAAAGAAAACTACTAAGGAGTTAACAGAGTAAGGGAGACCATGAAAACACAAGCAATACAATTAAAATGATAAACAAAAAACAATAAATGGAGAAACAAATGAAACACAAAATTCAAAACTGCTCAACATGTACAGAATATTTAGCATGAGTCTGCCATAATAATTAAATATTAAATCAACTTTATTTGCCAGGTACATGCTAGGAATTTGTTTTGGTGTAAATACACTGAGGCAGCCATTTGCGACACCAGGTAGGCAGTAGCGCAGAGGGTCTTGCCTAAGGACCCACACTGGATGCCATGGTGTATTTTGTCATGGGCTGGATTTGAACCCATGACCTTCCAATTGGAAGTCAGGCAACACACCACTTGAGCTATCCAGCCACCAAACTAAACAACTTCCCTGACTGGGAATCAAACCCAGGCTGCGGTGGTGAGCGCTGAATCCTAACCACTAGACCACCAGGGATTAGATCAAATCAACTTTATTTACCAGGTACATACAGGACATACTAGGAAATTTGTTTTAGTGTAATTACACAGAGGCAGCCATTTGTGGCGCCAGGTAGGTAGTAGCACAAAGGGTCTTGCCTAAGGACCCACACTGGATGCTGTGGTGTATTTTGCCATGGGCTGGATTTGAACCCATGACCTCCCAATTGGATGTCAGGCAACACTTGAGCTATCCAGCCGCCTAAACTTTATTAAATTTCATGTTAAACAGATTTTTTTTGTCCTGGAACCTATGCAACTCAGCAGAACCAAACTTTCATCTGAAGAATGCTTACATGGCAGGAAACTTTATTGTGTTTATACTGTGGCGGAAATGGACACAAAATCACAGATTGCCTGTTGAAAGGCCAGGATCAGCATTGAAGAAGGGATCTCTGATGAGCCCTAGTAAGGTGTCTGTCCCCTCATCACCTCTATTTCCCAGCTAACCTAACCTCTTTTTACCCAAGGTGTCAGTGTTCCCCCTTTTGTTACACCTCTTGCTGCTTGGCCTGCATTTGCATGCGGCGGGAGTGCATACTGCCTGGTAAAGTAGCTCCTGTTTATGTTTAAGTTTTTTGTGTTTTTAACTTGTATTTACCATAGTAACACTTTATTTAATTTACTTGCACCTTTGTAAAACTGTACCCTCTCGAAACACGCTCATAGAGAGAGTTTTGGTTCGTGATTTTGCTGTGAAAGTTTTTCTTTCACTATCCTCACGTACCGCGGCGCAGAAGCATGGTCCATTTGTTAAGACCCAGGATAAGATGATTGCACTGAAGCCGGCCGGCATTGAGTCCAGGACAACTAACATCCTCGAGGAGATTTGGAAACGGACGCATAGGGGATGTCGAGGAGGAACTAAGAAGCGCACGGCGAAAGTAAGGAGAAAACGCTGCACACTTATGCAAAACAAAATTATTATCAGTGTCCTCCCACTATCGTCATGGGCAGCGTAAGATCGCTGGCTAATAAGATGGATGAGCTAACAGCACGAGCCACAAGTCAGAGAGAGTAGGAGCGTAGTTTAATGTGTTTTTCAGAAACGTGGTTACACCAGGATATCAATGTTTCGATCAATGGATTTCATATGTTTCTGGCTGACCGGGACTGCACCGAGAGTGGTAAGCATAAATGGGGAGGGCTGGCTGTGCTAGTGTAACCCAGGTTTCATTACGATCAAGGGATATGTTTGGATAATGAGGAAATGGTCAGAGGAGACTTCAGAAGTGCTGCAGGACTGTTTGGAGACTACATACTGGTCGGTGCTTTGTGAGCCTCATGGAAAGGACATCGATGGGCTCACAAAGTGCATCACTAAAATATCTGTGTGGACTCTGTTGTCCCTATCAGAACTGTTAGATGCTACCCAAACAACAAGCCATGGGTAGCAAAGGACAATAAAGCCCTCCTTAAAAGAAGAGGGCTTTCAGAGCTAGAGATCGGGAGGAGGTGAAAATTATCCAGAGGGACTTGAAGAGAAACAACAGGGAGGCATAAGACACATATAGGAGGAAACTGGAGTGGAAACCCCCCTCCTGCGATTATCCATTTCACACTCCGTCTGCTCCCCCAGCAGTAACCTCTACAGTAAGTCTCACTAACGATCAGATGAACAGACAACTGAAGAGACTTCAGGCATGAACGAGGCTTCAGGCCCGGACACGGTCTTCCCCACGCTGCTCAAAGCTTGTGCCACTTAACATGGTGGAGTCCTGGAATACATCTTCAACACGAGCCTGAGTCTCCAGATCACAGGATCCCCGTGATCTGGAACATGTCCTGGATTGTTTTTGCGCCGAAGGTGTCGCGACCTAGTGACATCAAGGACTACAGGACAGTCACACTAAGGTCCCACATATGGAGTGAATGCTGCAAGTCAATGATTCAATGCAATCTGCTGGGGTTCCTTAGATTGGAAACTTTTTCAAATTGATTTGTTTATGATGTATTTTAGATTTTAATGGATTTTCTTGTAAAGTGCCTTGAGACAACATCTGTTGTAAATTGGCGCTATATAAATAAACTGATTCTTGATTCTTTATCTTGAAGACCATGTAGAGACTTGTCCTGGATCAACTCCAACCCATTGGCCAGCCACTTCTTGTCCCCCTCCACTGCTCAACCGAGTCTACATTCACCTGGATAAGCCAGTTAGCACTGTAAATATCATGTTTTTTCTTCTCCGGTGCATTCAACACCATCCAATCTGCTCTTCTGGGTGACAAGTTGAAAGTGATGCAGGTAGACTCCCCCCTGCATTATTGATTACTTGACTGCTAGTCCACAGTATGTACGTCTGTGTCAGACAGAGTGGTTGCAACACTGGAGCCCCGCAGCAAACTGTTCTCTCTCCCTTCCACTTTGCCCTCTACACCAAAGAATACAGCTACTGCACAAACACCTACCATCTTCAGAAGTTTTCTGATGACTCTGCAATAGTTCGAATAGAATAGAATATAATTCAACTTTATTGTAATTGCACTGTCACAAGTACAACCAATGAATCTAGTTTGCATCTATCCAGAAGTGCTGTAAAGGATATAAATATCTGTTTACATATGTACAGCGAGGACGGTCCCTATGTTGTTGTTGTGTGCTGGGATTAGGGGGTGAGTACAATCCTTATAGTTTCTGGTGTCATGAGGCGTTCAGGAGCGTGACAGCTGTGGGGAAGAAGCTGTTTTGGTACCTGGTGGTTTTAATCTCTAGGCTTCTGTAACGTTGTGTGCATGGTGAGTTGAGTCTTTCATAATTTTCCCACCCCTTTTCAGACACCGCTTCCTGTAGATGTCCTTGATGGCAGGAAGGTGTACCCCGGCGATTTGCTGGGCAGTGTTGACCACCCTCTGCAATGCCTTCTGGTCTGAGGCAGAGCAGTTCCTGTACCAAACTGTGATACAGTTTGTGAGGAAGCTCTTGATGGTGCGGTAGAAGCTTTTGAGGATCTCTGAGGAGAGATGGTTCTTACTCAGGGTCCCCACCTTCTTTATGAGTTTGGAACAGCTGGTTGCTCAGGTCAGGTCCTCGGAGAAGTGGACTCACAGGAACTGAAAGCTGTCCACACCTTCCACAACCGTCCCCTTGATGTGGATGGGTGGATGTGGGTCACTGTTCCTCTTGAAGTCCACAATGAGCTCCTTGGTCTTCTCTGTGTTCTGCGGCAGGTTTTATAACTCTTCTGTCATGATCCCTGTTGTCTTTCGTTTGATTTTTGAGTTAAAGGTTTTATTTTCTGTGTTATTGGTTAGTGTTGTATATTATTATTATTATTATTATTATCATTATTAGTGTTAGTATTATTTCCCTTTTCCCCTCCAGTTCCTCTGCTCTCTCCCTCTCTGTGTGTTTTCCCTCAGCTTTAGTCTCTCATTATCACTCGCATCTGTTTCCAATTATCTGGTCATCTTCTCCACTGCTCCACCTCCTGCTCCTCTGTATTTATGCAGTCATTCACTCACCGCTGGATCGTCCTTTACCTTACCTCTCAGTGTTGCTCTGTTCTCTGTGTTCCTTTCCTCATCTCTCACAGTAAGTTCCCCCTTCTGCTCTCCTGGTTCTCTGCTCCTGGTCTCTCTGTTCCTTCCGTGTACTCCGGTTTACCCCGATAAGATTATTCTTCTGTGTTTTTGTTTGTTCGTCGCCTCCGGCTTTTCTCACGGACATAATTTTTGTCGTTGTTTAGTTTGTTCTTATTTGTCTTCATTTTTTCTGTCTGTTTTCTGTTCAATTTTATCCATTCAATAAATCAATATTCTTCAGGCAAATCCACCTCTGCTTGAGAAATTTGATCTGTTACATGACATCTTCCCTCACAGTGACAGAAACAATATTAATAAAATCCAATAATTATGGTTGGAATAACTCAGAAATGCAATATGTTTTTAATTATAACTTTATTTGAATTGTATTTTATTTGTAACTGCTGTATACAGTATATTCTTTAAATACATTTTACTGTACTTTCAATCAAGAATCAAGAATCAGTTTATTTATATAGCGCCAATTTACAACAGGTGTCGTCTCAAGGCACTTCACAAAAAATCAATTAAAATCAAGGATACATTCTAACAAATCAATTTGAAAAAGTTTCCAGTCTAAGGAACCCCAGCAGATTGCATCGAGTCATTGACTTGCAGCATTCACTCCTCTGGAATCAGCAGGCAGAAACAATGGCTTGTGTTGTCGTTGACTTTACAGCAATCCCTCATACTGAGCATGCATGTAGCGACAGT
>JAVLVB010000565.1:409776-420804 GCA_032876305.1 Orestias chungarensis | reverse complement strand
GGCACCAATTACAGACTTTGTATGTGATAAGGAAAATTTTGAATTCTATTGTGGATTTAAAAAGTTGGATTTAAATTAATATCATGCTGAAAAAAACATAATAATAAACACATTTTTAGAATAATATAATAAACATAGTTTTAGATGACATAAGGAACTTCAAATGCTTACCAAAAGATCTGCACTGTCCTGTATTCTGGAAGCCTGTTAAGGGTTAAATATTTTAAAGCTAGACGGTAACAAAAATTGTCAACACCATATTCTCTTGCAATGTAAGAAATCTGGTTTTAATGTTTAATTCAATTAACTGCAATTCTGTTGTGTTTTCTTTTTTTTTGATAATGAAACAGATCTTCATTAGCTGCCTGTTATATGAAATGTTATTTAATGGACAAGATTTTTTTTAAAACTTTTTGTTGTGTTTCTCTGAGTTATTTGCAACCAGGGAGACTGATGACCATATTCTTATAAAGTCACACTCAATTGGTTGAAGTAATGTTGCAGATACATCAACACTCTCTATGATTGGATGATCACTCATCCACTTACAGGTCTGTTTCTTCCCTCACACATGACAAAAGAAGGTTATATTACTGAGTGTGTAAGTCTGTCTATGCATCCAGAAATGCTTTGCTGATACTTTGCATCTCAAGGGCATCACAAAAACACACATTCATATTCTAGAATTGCGCCGCTTAAGGTGGCAGCACGTTGGAGTAACTCATCAACTTTTTTTCCACAAAATTTCATTCCTGTTTTTCTTGGAAAAGTAGTTTTTTTTTATTGACAACTATTTCTTGTTATTTTGGACGCTGTACAGCTGGATATATTTTTTAAAATACATTTTGCTCTTTTGTTATTATGCTTAACCATAGCAACATGGTGGTGTACAACAGGGAGCAGCTGATTAACATTGGAAAAGCGGAAATAATACAACTGAAGCCAGAAATCCCAGAGGAGTTAAAAAGGAGGTGTTGTGGATGCAGAGCAGGATGAAAGAGGAGACAAAGAAGGAGGAGACATTTCAAACCCTCCCTTCCATCCACCATCATGGTCGATGTTTTTGTGGCCATAAGAACAAATCAGGATTTAAAGAGTCGCAGGAAAAGGAAAGGAGGAGGATTGGCAGTACTTGTCCCACAGCCATCACCATCTACAACAATTCCTTAGTTAAAGGAATTACTCCAACACCATTTGAGTTCCATTTAGGATGAATAAAGTATTTTTGATTTGATTGAATATGTCTTCCTGTTTTCATAAGGACTTTGCATTGACATCAATTCATTTTTTTTCATTTCCATACCCTAACGCTAACCCTAGTTGCTCATAGTTCTACTTGAGGCTTCTTTTTGTTATAGGGGAGTATTTCCTCTCCATTGTTTTTACATGCATTCTCAGTATGAGGGAATATTGCCTCTACATGCTGCTCCAAGAGCGAATGCTGTAAATCAATGACTAATTGCAATCTGTTAGATTTTTGTGGATAAAATACTCTTTAAGCTAAATCGAATAAGAAACCATATGAATTTTATCTAATTTCAATAACCTGAACATGATCAACTGGAATGTGTTATGTCTGAATCTACATGTTTTTTTTTTGTTGTTTTTTGTGTGAAGTTCTTTCAGACGACAATATAAATAAACTAAACTGAATTGAATTAGCTCTGACCCAGAACCTATACCTAGCCATTAATAAATAATTAATTAATGACTAACCCTAAACTCAGCTCACACCTGAATCTTAAACCTAACCCTCAACATATAAACAGGACTTACTCTAAGAGGGCCTGAACTTTGGGTTCAATAAGGTGTAGTAGGTCCACACAACACAATATTTGGGCCTTTAGGAGTTGAGAAATTTTGGAATGCATTCACAGTTTAGTAAGTGTGTGTCATCACAACTGAGATTCTCAGATTAAGGCCCAAGATAAAACTTTATTAGCTGACGACCACCCTGTTACTGAAATAAGAATAATAAGCACTGAAGAAAGATGGAAATAAAGTAGAGTAATAATAAAAAAAGAAGCCAATTTAAAACTATGTGGCAAATGGGGAAAATCCACAAAGAAAGAAAAACAAGATAGAATAAAAATAAAAAAACCAGAAAAATCAATATTACTTTATGGGTGCACACTTAAACTGACGTATGAAAAAGTTTTTCTTTTCTTCGTAAAGCTTGACCTAACTAATGTTTTGTAGACAGCTGGAAAGAAGCAGTGTATTTCCACCACGGCTAAGGGACACAATGTTACATTTTACATTATTCATTTTTATGTAATGTGTAAATTTATACTTAAATATTTGATTATGTTTATAATATACTATTGTCCACAAAGCCTAAATAAAGTCTATTTTAACTGCTAAAGTGAAGATTAAAGGTCTAATCAGAAAGCAGGAAGAAAAGAAAAGGTGATAGGAAACAGGGAAGAAGAGTTAAACTAAAGGTTGGTAAAAAAAAGAAAAGCTGAAATCACTTATCTAGCTCAAGAAAAACTATTTATCAAATAACAGCTATTTCGCTCAACACTTCATATGTACATGGAGCTCTTTAAATGGTTGAGACAAAGTCAACAAGCTTTTTTTGCTTTCCTTTGTTTGATTTAACAGAAACTACGGAGTGCATGTTTGTATTAAAGGCTTTGTTAACAGAGAAATGACCTCTATTGTGTTCTCTGTGCTGAGAGTGCAGGTGGTCAGGAAATGAAGGAGACACTTTTAAAATTCCTCATTGTGTTTATTGACAAAATTCTTCTTGATTTACCTTTTCTGACAGTCTTTCTCCATATTTTCCTGCACTGATACACCACAGATGAGTGTTCTCAAGAGCATATTCTGTAAAATGGTTGCATTCAGTAATTAGTACAATATGTCAACACAAAGACCCCTCTTGGTTTTTTAATCACCCATTTTATGGTATCATGTAGCCTAATTAAATAGTTTTAAACAGTACAATTTTGAAAAAATAAACTGATGTCTGTCCTGTAAACAGCATCTATGCAATATTTGTTAATGGGTGGAGGTTGCCACAGAAATCTGAGATGCAGAAATTTCAGGTTACTACTTTTATTTCAGTTAGTTTCTGTTTCTGTGAATACATTTTGGTATGCATAACTTTACCATTAAAATTAAAACCTAGGACTACTATTGTTTTTCAAGGCTTGTTTTGGACCGTTGGTTATACATCAAAGTCATTTGGTTCACTGTAAAACAATAAAACCCACCTGAAAAAGTGAGTGAATTTTCCCAGTGATAAAACAGACCAGCCAAAGAGTCCAACAACATAGTTGGCCTGCTTGATTAGATCCTCCAACTTGAAGAGGCCTTTAAATACATGTGACTTTCAGGGATGTCATTCTTTTTCTATGAAGTATTTTTTATGAAACTTAACTAACCATATCAGGAATAAAAGATTCAGTTCTTTTGCAAAGGCTTTTAACAAGGTTTAGGAGTGTATTCATAGGAATTTGTTTGCCCACTTCAAGAATAGGATTCAAGGATTTTTATTGTCCCACCACTTAACATTTTCATGTTTTTGTTACGACATATGAACTCAGTTTTTTTAGGCCAATAAATAAATAATAGTTCTACAACTGCTGCTATAAACTCTTTTTTTTCAGTTTCCTCTGCATGTATTTTAGTTTTCTGTCTCGTCAAACCCCCAATTGGACGCGCCAGGCGGCTGCTTGTACTGATCCAGGTTCTGCTGGAGGTTTCTTCCTGTTAAAGTCGAGTTTTTCCTCTCCACTGTCGCTACATGCATGCTCAGTATGAGGGATTGCTGTAAAGTCAACGACAACACAAGCCAT
This sequence comes from Orestias chungarensis, assembly GCA_032876305.1. Lineage (NCBI taxonomy): Eukaryota > Metazoa > Chordata > Actinopteri > Cyprinodontiformes > Cyprinodontidae > Orestias > Orestias chungarensis. The sequence continues at coordinate 416,998 of JAVLVB010000565.1, read as the reverse complement.
ATTTTCGATCTCCTGATTCCAGAGGAGTGAATGCTGCAAGTCAATGACTTGATGCAATCTGCTGGGGTTCCTTAAATTGGAAACTTTTTTAAACTGATTAGTTTGTAATGTATCTATGATTTGAATTGATTTTCTTGTAAAGTGTCTTGAGACGACATCTCTTGTAAATTGGCGCTATAAAAATAAATAAATTCTTGATTTTTCTCAAAGTAGAGCCGCTGCTCCTCAGCATCGAGAGGAGCCCGCTGAGGTGGCTCGGGCACCTGGTCAGGATGCCTCCTGGACGCCTCTCTGGTGAGGTATTCCGGGCATGTCCCACCGGGAGGTGACCCCGGGGTAGACCCAGGATGCGCTGGAGGGACTATGTGTCCCGGCTCTCTTGGGAGCACCTCGGGATCCTCCCGGAGGAGCTGGTGGACGTAGCCGGGACGAGGGAAGTCTGGGTTTCCCTGCTCGGGTTGCTGCCACCGCTACCCGACTCTGGATAAGCGGAAAGAAGATGGATGGATTGATTCTTTTTTATTCTTTCTGCATTGCAATGTGTAGAGGTCTAAGATGGAGGAAAGGCTGCTCCCCACAGTCCTCTGTGCAGCTTTAACCCCTCTCTGTAGAGCCATCCTCTAAGCAGCTTTGCAGCTGCTGTGTCACACAGTGATGTAGGGGCAGAGAATGCTCTCTAACACACAGTGATCAAAACTTATAAGGATGGACTTCAACTTTCTGCAGATTCCTGAGGAATTAGAGATGCTGGTGGACCTTCCTGATCAGACAGAAAGAGTTGGCATTCCAGGTAAGGTCACAGGATATGTGAACACCCAGATACCTGTAGCTGGAAATCACCTCCACAGCTGCTTGTCTGATGTTCAGGGAAGAAACGGAACAGTTGTCATTGACATTGATGCAGATGTTATTGTGTCTGTACCACTGCATCAGGTGTTCCACCTTATCTCTGTATTTGGACTCATCATTGTTTGATGCATCCCACCTATGCTGTGTCGTCCACTAAACTTCACTATATGACAGCTGAGATGTGCTGCAGAGCAGTCATATGTTAGCAGGGTGAACAGGAGGGGGTTTAGCATACAGCCCTGGGGCGACCCATTGCTGAGAGAGATGGAAGATAAGATGGTGTTATGGATCCTGAGAGTCTGAGGTCTGTTGGTCAGGTAGTCCACGACCCAGCTCCCCGCTGAGAAACTGAGTCCAACAGAAGAGAGCTTCTGAAACAGTGTCTGTTGGATGATGATGGTGTTGAAGGCTGAGGAGAAATCCAACACAGAAGAGAGATGTAGGAATTGCTGCTCTCCACTTGGGTGAGGACTGTGTGGAAAACAGATGAGATGGCATCAGGAGAGGAACGGTTCTTTCTCCAGTGGTAATGATGGGGGTCCACAGTTACATCGATGGAGTCTTGATATGTGTCATGACCAGCCTCTTGAAGCACGTCCTAAATACCGTGGTTAAGGCTATGGGTTCGTAGTCATTTAGGGCTGTCACTGTGGAGCACTTGGGGACAGGGAAAATAGTGTCAGACTTTAAGAAGCATTTAGTATTTAAAAACTTAGACATGGAGGTTGGATAAGAAGGCCTGGCTCATACTGTCTACTCATTTGGGTTCAATGGAAAGTTCAGACGCAAGTCAGTAAAGCTCTACAAAACCAAACGTTCTTTTCCATTTCTTTATCTAACTTTTATGTAATGGTACAATAAATGTTCCTTTTGAAACATATACAACGTTCTGTGTCTCTAAACTAAACATGTAAATTTAGCAGCATGAACTGGTCACACATATATTGGTCATGTCTAGTTCTTCTGTTGCTTTATGAGCTGAAAACAAGGAACATTACTGTAGACAAAACCTCAATTCATTCATTATCTGTTCCATTACATTACATGTTTATCCATTACTACTATTACAAAAAAGATGCATAAATACTTACAATCTTCTCCTTGAGCCAGACATCTAAACAAAGAGAAGGCTGTCATTTTTGGGTGCCTTAAAATCCTAAAAACATATACTAATGAAATCAAGTTAGCAGTCTTCGAACTTTTGATTGTCCTAGGTTCAACATGCGTCTTACTTGCTAACATTTACTGATACTTGATACATTTGTTTTTTCTTTTTTTCAAATCTTGTCTGTTTTAAAGCACAAAGGTAATCAGGACATCCACAGTTGAAACTTTATGACCACCCTGACAGTTTTATAGTGACATGATGTGGAAGACAGACAAGACATAAGACGCACCAAACAGAAGAAAGGATGCCATTAGGTATAACAATACTTAAAAAAAGGTGGGTCTTGTTCAGTGAAGATATTATCTGCTCCAGACTTTGCTTTTCATTAACATGGACAAGAAATGGATGAGTATAAGCCAACAGGGAAACTAAAAGGATAAATAAAGAGAAGCACAAAAGGACTACCTGTAAAAATGTAGAAATTAAGAAATCAAGTTGCTATTATGACAAATTGTTGTCATAATACCAAGACAAATATTTTAATTAAGGACATTCAAAATGAATAAACAGAAAAAGTGGGAACACATGGAAAAAGGCTCAAAAAGAGGAAGCTGAGACAAAGAAGTCACTGAAAAAAGGAGAGAGAGACAGAACTGATAAAAAAATACATAAAAAGAATAAAAAGTTAATTTTATTGAATTGAAATAATATTTTCAATTTTAACACGTACAATACAATGTTATTATTATCCAATCAAAAAGAGAAAAATGCATAAAAATACATTGCAGTTTGATAAAAATACTTTTTGTGTATTTTTTGTAAGGACTTAACTTAAGGACCACAGAACAAGCCATAAAAATAATACGAATTTATAGAAGGAGCAGTAGTTAAATAGGTTAACACTCTTTGGAGAGAAACTGTGGGCTGGTGCCTTGATTTTTCACGAGTTAAAACAGCAGCTGTGATGAAGTCAGAACTATATATGGATCATCTGGGTACGGATAGTCCAGGAATAAATGCGAAGTGCTCCTCCTCAGTCTTTGGTTTTACTCGATGACTGTTACAGACACAAATATTAAATTATGAAATGCCCAATACAGACTCAAATAGCATGGTCAGAAATCAGAAGAGTAGAAGTTGAAATGCATATTTTGGGGAGCATGCAGGATTCTTTGACCAAGGTTTGGAGCAAGGGTATAAAGAGAAGAGAAGAACATAAGATCAACTTGAGCATGACATGCAGATGCGGTTCTGGCTAGATTTACGCCCTGGTCGACCCCCCTTACGAAAAACACAAACAGATATTTACATATATAGACTTACCCCCGACAACATATTATGTTATTTGTATTATTTCATTATATATCATTACATAAAAATGTAAAATGAATGGAGAAAAAAATAAATAAATAAAAGAAATACAGGTGAAATACAGTATATAAACACAAATCCTTCCTCCCGATCTAATAACCACGCTTGCTTACCAAGAATTGAATCTAACTTTTCTTGCTTTGTTTGTTACAAAATCATTACATCATCATACCAAATCGTTTAAGCAACTTTATGGTTGATGCTAATGATGGCAAGTTCAAATAGACACTCCTGTGACATTGTGGACCTCAAGTACGTTCCTTTCTCTACTCCTCTCTGCTTTAGCTTCAGCAAATACTTTTTTTCTCACCAAAACTGGCAGTTCTTCCAAAAACATAATTTGCATTAAAAATTAATACAATAGTGTAATACTGTTTCATTTAATCAATTCAAAAGTCAAGCATTTATTACAACAGGGAACAGGAGCTGGGGTGTACAGAGAGCAGCACCATACAGCGTCACTTCTCAGAAACAAACTCAGGGTGTTTATTTTAAACTGAACACTGGAGTAAACCTTCATGGCCGTTGACTCCCAGGTAGCTTGCAGGTCTCACTTCAAGGGAACTACGGAAACTGTGAAAGGTCAAATAACGTGTTTTAACTATAACTTGCATACATACAGTATGCATTTATATACATCTATATATGTATTTATATCTATATGACACAGGTAATAATAACATAATAATAATAATATAATAATATAATATATAATTTTTGGGACCTGCAGCAGCCAATGTTTTAATGTATTGCTTGAAAAAGTGGTAAAACTTCGCCAAAATAGGTTATTTGAGCTTTCACTGTGTCTGTAGTTCTCCTGAGGCGCGGGAACTTGTGCGGCACAGGAAAACCGTATCTGATGGCCGGGGTAACTTCACGTCCTTTCTGTTGGATGACAATAACAGAAAGGACGTCGGACAAAATACACAGAAAACTTCGCTTTAAGTCCAGGTGCTGCCGGGATTGCGTATGTGCAAGAATCTCAAACTCGATTGCACGCACCTGCTCGGACAAGCACTCAAATCTGAAAAAAATGCTGGCTCGTCCAGCTCAACTCTGATTGTGCACGTGCAATTCTCTCTCTCTGCTCGAGCGCCCTAGCAAAAAATGCACACTGGGCGGTCGCCCACATTGCCGAAAGCAAAAACCGGTCCTGATGATATGAAACAACTGAATCAATACAATTTCCTATGTAGTTCCTTCACTGTTGGGAGACGGCAATTAACCTTTTCAGTGAGGATTTTAATGACACTGTAAACAATATGAACAGGGTAAATCAATTTCTGAGTATCTGACTTATAATCTATGTGAAAAAGATTGTGACAAAATCTACTGATATGTTAAACAATCTGTGTTTGTTCAACCTCTAGTTAAGCTCGGAGGACCCCATTACTACTTCAGGAATGTATTTTGGAGCCAAACCTCTTTTTGCTATTCAGCCACTTAAACAGATAATAAATAGATTTCCTGATAGCTATACGATCACCTAACTGCTACTGCCATTGCCCCCTTTAAAAAAAGTCAAGAGCTCTTTAAACTGCTGAATTATTGGAGTGCCTGAAATAAATTACACACTAAAAAATAACTCCCTTCAATTGAGCTCTGAGATAGCATTTGATCATTGACCCAGAGAGCATCATCATATAAAACCATGGTTTTAAAATATGCTGTCAAGCCCAACTGAACAAAATTAGGTGTTGTTTTTCAAATAATTAATGTCTGTCAGAGATCTCCCAGTATATATATTTATATAAAATATAGATTTCTGAAACTGAAAATCAGTTGAGAAATATTTCCAGGTGAGGAAATGGTTGAGTGTTTCTTTTTCACTTAAATCAGTGCAAACACATTTTTCTGGGCCTTGATCTCCAGGTTGTTAGTGCACCAGGACAGCAGTCTATCTCTCCTGTTGGCAGACCATCTGAAAAGAACGAGGGTGGTGTTGTCTGCAAACTTGATCAGTTTTACAGACTAATGGCTGGAGGTGCAGAAGTTGGTGTACAGGGAGAAGAGTTATAAGTATGCAACCCTGACGGGAACCAGTGCAGATGGCCCAAGTCTCAGTAACTGTCTTTCCCAGCCACACATACTGTTTCCAATCTATCAGAAAGTTGTTAATCCACATGGAGATGGAGTAAGGCACGTTGAGCTGAGAGAGCTTGAGTTAGAGCATTGCTGGCAGGATTGTGTTCAACGCAGAACTTAAGTCCACAAACAAGATTCTGCCGTAGGTTCCCCTGGAATCCAGATGCTGCAGGATGAGTTGCAGGACCAGGTTCATTTACAGACCTGTTGGGCCTGTAGGCAAACTGCAGCAGGTCCAGGAGGGGAGCAATAATGGTCTTGAGATCGGAGAGGAGCAGATACTCAAATGTCGTCATGGCTACAGATGTCAGAGCCAATGGCCTGTAGTTGTTGAATCGATTTATCTGCAGTTTATTTGGTATGGGGATGATGATGGAGAATTTAAAGCGGGCAGACACAGTCACACAACTGCAGGCAGGTATGAAAGAAGCCAGTGAAGGCTGAAGCAAGCTCCTCTGCGTAGTATTTCAGTGCGGAAGGGGAAGCGGCATCAGGCCTAGGAGCATTGCAGGGATTCAGCTTCTGGAAAAATCTATGCATATGCTGTTCCTGAATGAAGAAGGTAGTGGAGGAGGAGGAAAGATCTATGGTTGGCTTTGTTGGTTTGAAGTGAGATGCCTCAGGGCTGTTTAACAGGCTGTCAAAGTAACAATAGATGTCACTGATGTTGTTGGCCAGTTTTAGGTTGTCATGAGTGTAATGGGCTGTAGGCTTGTAGTTTATCAGCAGCTTAAGCTTTTTCCAGACAGAAGCCGAGTCATTAGCAGAAAACTGCTAGTTTTCAGAATACAGGGATTTAGCATCCCACACCCCTCTGCTAAACCTGTATTTTGCCTCCTTGTAGCCTTTCTCTGTTCCCACTCCTGAATGCTGTCTCTTTCCCCAGCCTAAATTGCCTGAATTTAACCTGCAAACCAGGCCTTATTGTCATAACTCACCCTGATGCATGTTGGTATAATACTGTCCACACAGAAGTGGGTGTGGGTATGAGGTCATACCATCAGTATACTCATCCAGATTGTGTGTTGTAGCCATGTGGTTAGCTCCTCACAGCCTGGCTGGTCCACTTATTAGATGTATTCACAACAGGTTTGGCAAGCTTCAGCATCTGTTTGAAAGTGGAGATCAGGTGAACCTGTCAGAGTTCACTTAATCCCCAGATTCAGCCTTAAAAGAACTCAAGGAACAAATCACCCAAGCTCCCGTCCTAGTTCAGCCCGACCACCTTAAGTAGTTCGTCCTTGAGGTGGGTGCTTTTGACGTGGGGATCAGAGATCATCCCATGATAATAAAGTCCACCTCTGCACCTTTTTCTCCTGCTGTCTCTCACCTGCTGAACGTAATTATGACGTGGGAGACCGGATTACTAGCAATTATCTTAGCGTTAGAGGAATCATCCTACCACACCTGACTGTGTGGTTGGCTCGATAACCTGGAGATAGAAGGTATAGTAATACCTTCTATCCACTAAAGACTGAACCAGATCCAAGACCTCAACCCCTGAAGACCATCTACATCCCCTTACCAGTCTGTTCTCAAGTCATACATTGGTTTCATACTTCAAGATTCTCCTGTCAACCCGGTACCAGTCAGACCATTGCTCTCATTTCCCATAGATTGTGGTTGCCTAATATGCATAAAAATATTGAAACAAATCCAGCAATAAACGTCCCTCCAGTCTGCTCCAACCATAGGAAATCCCTAGTCGCCCGTGGATCTTGTCTCTCTCCGCAAACTACCCTAAGCTCTCTAATCGGCCCACCTTCTGATCAAGTACATCTTCAGACTGCCCTATCACGCATCAACCCC
>JAVLVB010000565.1:371768-384202 GCA_032876305.1 Orestias chungarensis | reverse complement strand
CTTATGTCCCTAACAGAGCACTTCGCTCTCAGACTGCAGGTTTACTGGTGGTTCCTAGAATCTCTAAAAGCACAATGGGAGGTAGATCTTTCAGTTATCAGGCTCCTCTCCTGTGGAACCAGCTTCCAGCTTTAGTCCGTGAGGCAGACACCCTGTCTAGTTTCAAATCTAGGCTTAAAACCTTCCTGTTTGATAAAGTCTATAGTTAGGAAGAGGTAGAGAAGACAGACTAATCGGGTCGGGGAGGAACTCAGTCTTGACAGACGGTTCTCCTTTGCTCTACCTTCTTCATGTCTCACTCTACAGGGTTAAGTTATTTAAGTTTTTCTATAGTTTTGCTGCTATAGGCTTAGACTGCTGGAGGATAATCTGACCACTTCTCTCTCTGCTACTTTCTTCCTTTGTCCAATCTACTTAGTTAACGTTATTTCAACCTTGTTAACCTTTTGTTTTATCTTAGTGTTCTTCTCTCCATAGTAACCACACCTGGGCTGGTTCTGTTAGCTGAGACAGCTTCTTGGAGGAGAACATGGGCTGAGATGCTTCCAGTGACGTTCTACAACTGCTGCTACAAACTATTATTTCAGTATCCTGTGCTTCTAATTTAGCTTTCTGTCTTTTCAAACCTCCAGTCGGTCGTGGCAGATGGCTGCTTGTATTGAGCCTGGTTCTGCTGGAGGTTTCTTCTTGTTAAAGGGGAGTTTTTCCTCTCCTCTGTCGCTACATGCTTGCTCTTTATGAGGGATTGCTGTAAAGTCAACAACAACACAAGCCATTGTTTCTGCCTGCTGATTCCAGAGGAGTGAATGCTCCAAGTCAATGACTCCATGAATCTGCTGGGGTTCGTTAGATTGGAAACTTTTTCAAATTGATTTGTTTATGATGGATCTTTGATTTTAATTGATTTTCTTGTAAAGAGCCTTGAGACGACACCTGTTGTAAATTGGCGCTATATAAATAAACTGATTCTTGATTCTTCTAGTTACATAGTTTACTCACACTCAATAGTGTTACCTAATCAGAATATTCAACAGTAGGACCACTGTGTTTCTGTCTCACTAGTTTTAGTTTAGAAGGGAATAATACTACTGCCCTTTACCAGTTTGACATAAATACTGGAAACATCGATACTAAAGGTTAATGAAGAATTATAAAAGAACATCATTTTCTTTTAAGCATTAAAAAAAAGAAGATTTGTAGGATAAACAGCTGAACAAACAATATGCTTTCAAACTTTCCAAAGTACCTTTTTGATACTGAAAATCCTACAGGAAATTTGAATTAGGTTAAAGGAATTGCATGTCAATTATTCTCTTAAAAATGAACCATGTGTAAATATAATATTTTCTTGCTAGGTTTGAATTATTAGCTTGTAAACATTAACGAGTCATAAAAGTAATAATTGTTTGTGTTTTTAAAACACATATCACCTAGATACTTCTCAGTGATGTACGCTGAATGATATAACAGCGTATCTTCAGTGGCCATGAAGTGATGGGTCATTCAAAGAGAATAGAGCAAAAAGGGAAAGAGAGTCATTCCCTGACCAGCCAACATAAAAAACTAAAAAGCTTTACCCAATAGTATCAACATAAAATATGATCCACTTGTTTAAGAATTTATATGTTTTTATTCCTCATTATATAATTTCATTTTATAGCAAAATAATGTTTTTAAAATTCCTACAATCTCTAACAGTATCTTAGTGTTAAGTCATTCTGAGGCAAATTTCAGGAGAAAGATGACAAGGCAGTCTAACCTGTCAAAGAGATGAGAGAGTGAGCACTGCATCTGCTGACCCTCAAATTTTATTTCCAAAGGTAGATGAAAGAAGTCTGACCCTTGATTCCCTGGGAGTTCTTCCACTGCTGCCTGTGTCACCCTGTTAGGCTTCAAAATCGCACATGTACATTTTCTTCTCACCATAGAGTCTCCCAATCCGTAAATCTTTTTTTTATACCTTCCTTATTATTTCAGACATACATTTGACTTATCATAATGATGTAAAGAAAAAGTACATGAAAGTCAGAAAAGCTGTAACAAATTGCCATTGAGTTGTGAAACACGGCCACAGAATGTAATTTGAACACACAAGTGCATAAAGGAGCCTTTCTGAATTTTCTCAGTTATTGACCTAAGAAAGGAGCTAACCTTTAAAGAAAGACTTAATTCACTATACCCAATCCTAATAAACCAAAACTGGTCCTACAGCTATCTTAAAAACACATCTGAAACTTATGCAGCTAGGTACTAATAACTCTTAAAGAATATCTTAAAAGTTTGTCCTCTGGATCATGTCTATTGTGGCGCTATCGGTCATCAAATCAATATCATTGACACACAATAAAAATCTTAGCATCCTTATCTCTACTACCTCCTGCTAAGTTCATATAGGCATTTGAAGTTGCTCCTTACCTGATCAACGGCCTCACCCTCTTACATGTGCTGTGTCTTTTTTGGTGAATCCAAACCTCCATCTCTCCTAAGATCTTCTTCATCTGCTCTCTACTTTCACCACATAATGGAATAGGAGTTGCAAACATTATTGTCCAAACAGGGGCTTGTAGCTCTTCCCATGATGCATCCCTACCTTTACCCTAAAGCCATCAGTGATGTCAACTGCAATGTTATAGAGTAAGATGACTATCAAAAAGATTTCTGCATAATTTTAACATTTGTATGCAAGTCAAATGAATTGTGTGAATTAGAGTTGTTTTTATCTGTATATGAATCTAAGCAAAGTCTTATGATTACAACCTCCTGCATGTACCTGTATAGTACGAATGCTTACACACACCAAGCAAAACCAAAGTAAACATCCACTTAAATGATGGATTTCTGTGTGTTACAATGACTACTTCCACACCATCTATTTTCATATATAAGCAACAAGAATTCTCAGGCTTCATTCATCTCACTGCAGATGCTCTGGGTGCATGTTTAGGTTTCTGACCTCATGATGAACAATCCTCTGACAGCTATGTCATCAACTCCATGTGCATGTCAATACAATAACATGTGCAGTAAAGCCTATAGTGTGAAGGCCGGTAGACCAAGCAACAACTATTTTACCTGCATCTATGTGTATGGTTCTAGCCTGGGAGGATGAAAAAGCATGACATCATCACTATGCATATTAGTGCCTTGTGAGAACATTTGTAACTTTATGCTTTGTGTTTTGTGAGGAAGGCCCCTCCCTTAACCCTCCCTTAACCCTCACAAGTTCTGAAATTGTGACAAACATGCTAAAAGCTTACAATGCTTAAACATGAACTAAGAAAGATGCTTAGTGAGATATTTAAATACTAATACTAAAGAAAAAGTATGTCAGTCCAATAACTTAATATTTTGTCTCCAAACTAAATATTTACGGTGCTAACTCAACATTTAGCTAATGTGCAAATTTGCTGGCAGAAAAGCGGAAGTGTACTGTGACGGGCAGATGGTGTGAAAGCCATTGCTGTGGATCCCAGAGTAAATATCTGTATTGTAGGGAAATGGATTTTTCTGGCTGGTGTGTTTGCTGTTCTGTCTGTTTTCCTTCCAGAGGGTGTTTGTGAGGCTGATTGGCTGGGCTGGCTTCTTCTTCTTCTTTAGATTTTAACGGCAGCTTGCATCCACTACTGTTGCATTACTATAACTTAAATTCTCATAATGACCCCAGTATCTTTTAAAAAACGAAAAATCTTCTTTTTCCCCTCAATACTCTTTAACTGATCCACCACATTCTCAAATTTAAGTTTTTAAAAATCTTCTTTGATTTAGATATTTTTTACAAAGTATCACACCAACTACATAAACCAGTAAGATGTTTCCCCATCTTAAAAAGGTTCCATTTAAGAAGCTGTGACCGGTTCTTATTCTATGTATTATTATCTCCTCCCTCCTGCTTATTCCTTTAATCCTTACTACTCAACTGTATTTTGAATCCTATATAAATGCCTTCCATTTATTTCATAATCCCCATAATTTTCCATATCTTCTTGCTTTCTTTCCAAACTGTGCTTTTACCTTCAGATTTAGATAACTTTACTGGCATATCAATATGTTCTTCTTTCTTTTTTAATAGCCTCCTTAGCCAACCTATCTGCTCTTTCGTTACCCAAAATGCCTACATGAACAGGAGTCCAAAATCATATTACATTTTTGTTTTGTTCACATATTCTATGATTAACAGCCATAACCTCATATAATATATTTTGATGATTTTTTTTATTTCCCTTTTCAATACTCAACAATGACGATAATGAATCACTACAAACTATTATTTTATTTATATTAGTATCCTCTGCCCATTCTAAAGCTAATAATATAGTACATAATTCTTCTGCATATATATTCAGATAATTAGAAGTTCCTTTTGAAATATTAATCTTTAATTCAGGAATCACTACTGCTATACTAGGTGCTTCATTTTTTGGGTCTTTTGAACCATCAGTGTAAATTTGCGCTGAATGACTGCAGAGCCGCTCTTCTTATAGTGCACACAGCAATCAAGGGAAGGAGGAGCACCTGCTGCTCATCCAGCACAAGAGGCTCAGCCAGCCTTTTAAGACCTACATGGACATGGGCACATATCAATATAGACAGAACATTATCAAATATTAAGAAAAGAAATATAACAGATATTTGCCAAGAATTCTATAGTCAAAATGCAGAATCCACTCTCAGATTTACAACAGCTAACAAACCGTATTCTTCAAAAACTAATCTTAGAGATCCAGAACCTTAGCACACCTTCTCCAGTTCCTCTCGTTCAGCAGCCCTACGGAGCCACCGCAACCAGCACCCAAGACCTGTTTCCAGTTCACCGGGGATTCACTTCTGCTTGCCCAGACAGGTACTCCAGTGAGATAGGAGGCTGTGGAAGTTTTATTTTTCAGTGTAATCTAGTTTTTAGTTCATCCCCACATCGTTTTCCCAATGATGATGCCAAGATATGCTATATGTTGGGTTTGCTGAGTGGCAGGGCACTACGATGGCCAGAGGCTAGGTTTCGCTGTGTCCCAGGTTTTGGAATTAGTTTTCAGTCTTTTCTAAAATAATTTAGAATAACTTTTTTTCATGAGACTGACTCAGTTTCCCTAGCTAGAAGCATTTTGCGACTAAGACAAAGACAGCGCTCAGAGTTCTCTCTTGACTTTAGAACACATGCAGCAAGTTTAGGTTGGGAGTCTGGTGCATAAAAGAGCTTATTCTTCCATGCTTTAAACAATGCTGTCAAGGATGAGATAACAATTGTAGACGAACCAGCCTCCCTAGATGCCCTGATTGCCCTGGCTATCAGAGTTGATGGCCGTCTAAGGGGACAGACAGAGAGACAGATTATGTCATCGGATTCTAGTTCTTCTTTTCATCGACCACACTGTCCACCTCCTCTTCCCTAAGCCACCTCAGAAGACGTCATCAGTCCTAGGACCTGCAGGTCGGTCGGACCCGTCTCACACCTGAGGAACGGCAAAGGAGAATGCAATCACACCAATGTATTTATTGTGGAAACCTAGATCACTACTGCATGCCGTCGCGGTAAACGTGAAAAGCTCCCCAGACAGCTTATGACTCGCTCCGTAATCACAATCCACAAATTAACTGCCAAAAAAGCACCATTGAAACCTGGTCCTCCGACTGCCATTCTTCATGTCTCCTCGCTGCTGTTCCTCCTAGCCCGCTGCCTTTGGAGAATGTATCCATCGACTCTCTGGACCTCATGTGGTCGCCTCCGTCTCTGCTCGAGTCTACGGATCCACCCAACCTTCCATGTCTCGCAGCTCAAGCCTGTTCACACCAGCACCTTGTGCCCTCCTTCCGAGCCCCCTCCTCCTCATCGATAGACACCCGGCTTATGATGTCCGACGGATCGTGGCCCGCCGTCGGAAAGGTAGAGGCTATCAGTCTCTCGTTGACTGGGAGGGCTATGGTCCTGAGGAGCGTAGCTGGGTGCCCCGTTCCTTCATCCTGGACCCGTCTCTCATTGATGACTTTGAGGCCTCAACTTTCAGGAAATGGATTTTTCTGGCTGGTGTGTTTGCTGTTCTGTCTGTTTTCCTTCCAGAGGGTGTTTGTGAGGCTGATTGGCTGGGCTGGCTGAGCCTATTGTGCTTGATGAGCAGCAGGTGCTCTTCCTTCCCTTGATTGCTGTGTGCACTATAAGAGGAGCAGGTCTGCAGTCATTCAGTGCCTGGTTGTCAACCATTCATGGTTCCTGCTCAAGGCATTTCTCACCCGTAAAATAGCCTACTGTATTTCTCTACCCATGACTGCATACGTTCCTCTTCAGCCTCTGGTCCGTGCTACCTGTCCGTCCAGCAACAACATCCTCTGTCTCTGAACAAACAACCCTCAGGTAACAGTCATCGGCTCAATTCACTCACAACCCTGGAATCCAGACCCCCCCCCCCCTTGGCGGACAAACATCCTTACAGAAGTAAGCTCAACCTCTTAGAGATGCCGCACAACAAGTTCCAGCTTTAACCTTCTCACTACAGAGTTCCTGGTATCCCCGCTGCAGTCCCTGTTGCCTTTCCAGTTCCAGTCCCTTCCTAGCGAGAATTATTTATCTAAAATAAATCGGTTTCCGCTTATCTGGTTTCTCCTGAGTTCCTTCCTGTTCGCTGGTCAGAAACAAAACTAAAGCCATGACATGTATAGCCTGTATAGCAGTGTGAACCGCTTACACATAGTTTCACAGTAGGCAGCTTTAATTCGATAGTTCACTTCGACCTCTTGGTAGGTGAATTTGTTTATTACTTTTACTTAAATATACTTCACCTATTTAACAACTGAATATTATATTATATTATAAATAACTAACTTATGATATATTTCAATGAACAGTAAGAAACATGTGACTTACCAGCTTAAAGATAAGTTTTTGCTGCTCAATTTAAAGGATAGTTGAGAGAAGGTATGAAGAGAAAGGTTAGATATTAAAGACAGGGGGCATGTCCATGTTTTTTCTTTTCATGCAGCCAAACAAATTTTCCCACCTCGAACCCACAAAGTGGTTTTTTTTTAAGCTCTGACCTACAACAGGAAAACAACTCAGGACACCAGGAATTAGGTAAGGTATGTTATCAATGAATAATGAAATGTGCTTGAGGAGATGGACTGATCCAGAACGGAGATGCCACATGTGTGAGGGACCAGGAGTGCTGGAAGGAAATAGACAGGTGAGTGGAGATCGAGTTTAAAAAAGAGAATTAATGAAGGAGTGTGTCTTACTTTTTGGGAGAGGATTAACTGGATCCGGTGTTATGGATTGTGTGATTGTTGTTGTCCAAGTGAAGAACTCGAGGGCCTTGGTGACAAAGAGGTGGCTGTGATGGCGCTGCTGGGGCAAACAGGTTGCATAAACTCACTGATAGGTTTTTGGAGACAATGCTGCACAATGGAGTGGTTCTGGCTGGTTTAATTGCTCTCCTTCCTCTGCTTTTCACCAGTGGTGTTCTGGAGGCTGCTGGCATGCTGGAGCTGGCAGCACCTTGACTACAGGTGCTTCCAATCAGCGCTGTTGAGTACAAGAGGAGCCTGGCTGCAGCCCTTCAGTTCCTGGTCGTTACCATAGCATGGTACCTCCTAGCCTCTCTGTGTCTCTCCCGAGTGGTATGCTTTGTGTAAGCTGCCTTACCTTTTTGTGTCTTCGTGTCCTTAGTAACTCTCTCTTGTGTGTGTGCATCCCAGGTCAAACCGTCATTGGAATATCCTCATTTCCTGAGAAGACTCACAAACCATCTATGAACTAAAGAACTTCAAGAAATCAAAGCCCAGACTGCAAGCCTACTCTTGTGCTCCACAAACCACTCAGGGACTGCAGTCGTTACCTGTTGCCTTTAGCATCCATCTCCGTAGCCTCATCCAACCGTGAACGCCCCCAACCTGCAAACAACCAGACAACAACATTGCCACAACCCAGAGCCCTCCACTGGGTTGAGCCACACCACTACAATAATAATCACTTACCTAGATCCTCAACTTACCTGTCTGTCCTCTCTCAGTGCTTCTGGTTCCCCGCGTCCACGCCCCAAAATGACGCTGTTCCAGTGCACATTCATACAACCTCTGTCAATAAACATACTTTTACTGATCATTGGTTTTAAGAGTTGCTTCCTGTTGTGGGTCAGAGCCTAAAACTTAAACCATGCCAGGAACAAAATTTTTTTCCAGAATTAAGTCTTTTGTCTGTTACAGATCTCTTGAGAACCTTTCTCCAGAACAAGTGGAGCGCACGAGCCGATACCTGGGTTGCATACATTAGAGGAAGTTAATAGGGACAACGAGGAGAAGGTAAAACAATGAGAGCTAAACATCAAAGGCACAGGAAAGCTATAGGAAGGCAGGGGATACCATGAGAGAGACTGAATACAGGCTCATCTTATACTCCACAGCCCCATCAGGAAATTGACAGCTTGTGTCGAGCCACAGTGCTGTCAGCTCAGGAGCCCTATGCAGAGAACAGCCTCCTGAACACTGGTTCTTGCATTCCAAAGGCAGCTATAAGCAGCAATAGCAATAACTGAGAGGGAATCCAGAGCATCCTTCACATTTTTAAGGATTTGTCACTCATACAGGGATATAAATCCACAAGCCAATCAACAAATCCTTTTGTGAAATACCTTTCTTGGTCTGGTATGTACCCAACTTGAAGTGGTGAAAAAAAAAAAAGGAATTAACTAAACAGAATTAAAAATCACTTTTTTTAAATAACATCACTTTACAACTTATGTTTTCTCAAAGGACTTCACAAGAAAATTATTTCATTCAAATCATAGATACACCATAAACAAATCGGTAAAAAAAGATTCCAATCTAAGGAACCCCAGGAGAATGCATTGAGTTGCTGACTTGCAGCATTAACTCCTCCAGAATCAGCATACTGAAACGATAGCTTGCGTTGTTGTTGACTTTACAGCATTCCCACATACTGAGCATGCATGTAGACACAGTGAAAAAGGAAAAACTTCCCTTTAACAGACAGAAACATTCAGCAAGACCTGGCTCAGTACAAGCAGTCTGCTGCAACCGACTGGGGGTTTAAAGAGACAGAAGACACAAATGAAAGCAGAGGAAACAAAAAAAAAAGAAAAGTTCTTAGCAGCAGTTTTAGAGTGTCACTGGCAGCATCTCAGCCAATGTCCTCTTTCAAAAAGCTGACTCAGCTAACAGATTGCCAGACCCGGTGTAAGTACTTTTAACCATGTAAAAAATGTAAAATGCTCTATCACTACTCATAGATTTTTTTATCTTGGGAAAGAGCCCCAAGCATTACTGTTCCCATCTTGAAGTGAAAGGTTAGGTATCAAAGAACTCTCACTATTTCTTTTCTCTCTGTATACTTCAGACTTTAAGCAGTAGTAAGAATAAAAATACTCAAGACGACTGCAAGTGTCCGGTTTATTATAGCTGCAAAAGAACCTGAGTAAGATCAGCTGAAGTTTATTAAGATCAGGTGGTTTCCAGCAACAATCTGAACATCGTCTATTTTCTATTATGGAGAGTGTAATATTAAGCTGGGAATGAATTATACTGATACTCCACTACATTTATCCATAAATCCTGAAGCGTCAATCAGTTTAATAAACTACAGGTGTCCCCTAAAGAAATAAATATGTGGATGACTGTAAACATTTTGGTACGGTTTCGCCATGGATGAAATTTTGATTTCAAAGTTGGGGGGGCGAGTATTTTTTAACTCTGAACCCACCGATAGGTGGTCACATTGTTCATGTAGCTCCGAATAGGTCCAAACATCTCAGCCGGTAATTCAGTTTGGCTTCTGGTGCGAAAACAACCTTTTTCACTTTCCCCCACAAGTTTACTTACCTAACATGAGAGTATGGCCACAGTGTTTCATAACGTACAAAAACCTTAACAGAAGTAAAAATATCTGTTAAAAGAAGGGAAATATGTTGCTGTGTATGTCTTGATTGAAGACCTGTAATGAATGCTTAACTTTTGTCAAAGACATAATTATTATTATTTTTGCTTTCATGCAAACTTAGTTGAGTTTGATTGTAGTCTGATAATGTTTATTTATAATTCACGGATTAAAATATTAATTTAATTGAAACCGTTTCTTGTTGAAATCAGATTGCATGACAAAAACATTCAATTGTGCAAAAATAAATGAACAAACGCTTCAGAACAGCAAAAAAAAGTTGTACTTTTATCAGCATACCGTAGTAAACACTTCAGAAAACGCAGAGAATGCACTACATCCAATGCTGGAACTGCTGGTGTTTGGAGCTATTAGCAGCTCCATGTTTCTTTCTATGGAAGGCAATGGGAGTGTCCGAACTCTCTCTCTCTATGGCGCTGATCCTAACGTTAGCTTCTAATGAGTGACGGTGGAGACAGCCAATCACACAAGAGATCCAAACAACAGAGAGCCAATCAAGTGCTGGTGGGCGCTGTAAACTCAGAGAAACGGGCTTCAGCTTGAGCGGTCGTTTGGTCCGCTTGGTCCTTGTGCTGACAATTTCGATGTAGTGTAGCGGAACATTGTTTTTGGACAGTAAAAAGTGCAGGGGACCAAATCGGACATTTGAAAAAGTGCAGGGGACATGTCCCCTGTGTCCCCAACCAAAACCAAGACTAAACTAATCTGGTTTAACTTAATCAACACAACATCCCATAATTGAAGACAAACATCATGATTCAGAAACAACAATAGAAAAAAACAACAACAGGACCCTCCAACAGATTCAAGAAAATGAAGCAGAAGAAAAAATAACCCTGGGCCATCCCATATGATAATTACCTGGATAGTTCAAGTCGGGAAACTTTTTAATAATCTTTTTTACAATGTGTGTATCTGTGTGTATTTATTGTCCTGCTTAGTTAAGCTAAATAGTACACTAATTTGCACCTTCTTGTGTTGTCTCATTTTAAATTGTTAGGTTAGCCTAAGCTGCTGGAGGACAAACTGACCACTTTTCCTCAGTATGCTACTTTCTTCTTCTATTGAATTTGCATTAGTTGCTGCTATTTCAACTGTTAACTCTTTCTTTGAATAGAGGCTACACCAGGTAGCTATGATACAGTCCTGAAAGATGGCCATTAGCTGAGACATTGCTGCCATTAGCTCAATCTCCCAACCCTACATCTGCTTTTGTATGTTTTCTGTGTTCTCAAACCCCAGTTGGTCTTGGCAGACGAAAATTTCCTCTGTGCCATGATCGAGTTCTGCTTTTGGCTCTCCATTATTTCTTAATGCATAGTCAGTATGAGGGATTGCTGTAGAGTTACAAGATATTGGCTACTCTTTTGGCATGCTGGTCAAAGAGGAGTTAATGCTGCAAGTCAGTGGCTTAATGCAATTTGTTGGGTTTCCCTAGATGTACAATCTACTAAAATAATCTAATAAACTTGCTTGGTTAATTCTTTCATGACCACAGTGAACTGGAATGTTGGTGCTGAGACAACTAAAATAAATTATCTTCTAAAGTGCCCGTAAATGAATAGTTGTGAATTGTTGGTATATGAATAAACTGAATTTTACTGAAATGAATTATATTATGTAACACTGTTTAAGACAGTGTTTCTAATTCCTGTCCCTCAGGGGCCAACACGAGAGACATATGTAAAACAAGTGGTATGGGATTAAGAAACACTGGTTTAAGAAATAAATATAATTTAGCAGGTCTAAAATTTATGACTGTTATGACAAATTTTAGACTTTTAAATTTTATATCCTTTTATACTATAAAATACACCAAGTCGGATAGCGACTCTGTGTCTTTAACATGTAACACTGTCCTCTAGGCTCTTTGAGAGCAGTCCTATAAAGAAGTTGTTCAGTTAGTTGATACATTTACCATTGCATTTTTATTTTATTGTGTTTACATACATTTGGGGTTTTAATTTTTAAAGACGCGATGATTTTTTTTTTTTACAATAAAATGAAAGGTACAATGAGAGAGTCACTTTAAGACAGAGTAAAGCAAAAACAAAAAATGATGACAACAAAGAAAAGGTAAGTCTATACAAATTGGAGGTGAAAATGGAGGCATCTAGCCATTTTCTTTTGAAGACATGATAGAGTATACAGAACTTTTGAAAATTTGTACCCTAATTTAAACACTTTTCAAAATATTATAAATAATGTGTGAGGTCTGATGCGTTTTTCAGGTGGTTAAATCTGTCTTTCATGGTAGAGTGGCAAGGTTTTGCATGAAATATAATTCTAATGAAGAAACCATAAAAGTAAATTGATCTTTGAATTAGCAGACAGAGTGAGGTGTTGGTGATTAGTGTGTTCAGCATTGCAGAGCTAATTAGAGCATCAGCCACTCATGTGTGTGTGTGTGTGTGTGTTTGTGTGTGTGTGTGTGTGTGTGTGTGTGTGTGTGTGTGTGTGTGTGTGTGTGTGTGTGTGTGTGTGTGTGTGTGTGTGTGTGTGTGTGTGTGTGTGTGTGTGTGTGTGTGTGTGTTGGGTG